>VDFB02086081.1:320530992-320609254 GCA_007258455.2 Sequoia sempervirens
AATTAAAAATACATAACTAGTGGCTAAAGCCAATCATAGCTACACATGTCCATTTAAAATGAGTCAAAGATTCATATATTCACTTCAAAATTCAAATTACAATATCATGTTTGAATTGGATGCTAAGGTCTTGAAGTCATTACATTGTACATTTTTCCATCAAGTACATGAATGTATTACATCAAGTTACATCATATACTTTAATAGTCTTGTGAACAACTAAGATTCTTCTTTGACACTTCCACTAGTGGATGAGAACATGGTTGAAGCGCTTTACTTCCCAACCAAAAAGCTTACGCTTCCCCAGTATTCTTCCAACTTGAAGAATGTTTGACCCTACATGTAAAGTTTAGCAAGAGAACAATCTGCAAGGTGGAATCTGGTGCATGTCCATACATCAACATGCAATTTCTATCTAAAAATTAGAAAAGAAAGAGAAAGATCTATGTTAGGAGTGGCAAAGAGTGAAATCATAGAGTTCATACATACATAATGAACTAAATTTCTTGGTCAAGCATAATAAATGTGTTGCAACAACAAAAAAAAAAGGTTTTGGTAAAGAAAACCTATACTCTTTGAACTCCATTTCAACACCTATCCCAGAAGGTAACTTTCTACTAAACATCACATAATAGCTATCTACCCTCTAGCAGCATCTACCCTGAGGTGCTCTAGTCAACTAAGGTATCATTGTTCTGTTTAGAATATTCTTTCACTCATGTTTCAATAGAATATTCTAATTTTATTTTAATTTCTAAACAGAGATTAGATTTATAAATCATTAGAGTAAATTCTACAATCAGTCATATCATTCTTATGACTATTATGGGTATGTGCAGGATCATGATGGGCCAAAAAGTGGCAATATGATGGGTATGTGGCTGACAACTTTTTTTTAATCCAAAATTGATGAAACGAAAAGGGTTTTTAAAAGAGATTCTCAACTTTCCACCAATATAAATTATGTTTTACTTTGAATGTAATAAGTAATTATTATTCATTTTCTATTCAAATTATGACTAAAGTCTTAATTGATAGATTGATTGAAAAATATCTATAGCTTTCAAATGGTATCACATTTTTTGAATCCAAAACATGCATCACATTCTATGCTTCATATAATATAGGATTAAAAAAAAAATTGAATTTCATGAATTTTTGACCAAGTTAAGGTGGTCCGACATACGAGTTTTTTATATTTTTTAAAAGTTGTAATAAAAAAATCATAATTAATTATTTACTTGGAAAAAAATTACAAAAAAAATGCATCACATCGGGAAATGAGTCCTTTACTTATACCTAAAATCTTATAAAAAAATATTATCATTTTATTGTGGTTAGGGCGGTTAGATAGACACCTACTTCTTATTTTTTCCCTAAAATTTAAGTACTACTATATTGAAATTTCAAATTTTCACCAAACAATTTTTTCTTAAACAAACCTAGTAGTTTAGAAACTACATTCAATTTACTAGAAATTCTATTCTTACATATTTTTGAAATAATATAGATAACTTATTCAAATTTTTACGTCAAGTTGTGTAACTCTAATTTTTCTATTTTTTTGCCACTTAAAGGCCTATTTTTTCCATGATGATCCTGCACATACCCTTATATACTTTGCATCATAAGCATTTTGCATTAAAAATATACTAAAAGCAAAAGAAGGTATGTCACAAGTATGTGTATATACATAGATGAAGTCTATGTGCATACACATATATGTGCCTACTAATATTAAAGTTTGTGCATACATTTTGAAATAATCATGAATTCAAATTGCAATCTTAAAATAGTATTCCATTTGATGTTTCTTTGTCAAAAAATTAAGAATCAAAACAAGTTTATGCTAATATTTTCACACATACTATCATTACATTCTTACAACTTTGATATTCTAACATTTTTGTTTGCATAAGAACATTCACCATTTAAACAAAACAAGTATTGTTTCCTACTAAATAGTTATGAAACAAGCTATTTACATATGAACATTCATTGTTTAATAGAACAAGTATCGCTTCGTACTAAACAATTATGAAAAAAGTTATTTACATATGAACATTCATTGTTTAAATAGAACAAGTATTGTTTCCTACTAAATAGTTATACAAGTTGTAACATATGCGCATTCATTGTTTAAACAAAACAAGTATTATTTCCTACTAAATAGTTTAAGAAAACGAGGTTGTTTCAGCTACATAGATAACATTAACAACAAAACAGTGTCATTTACAAAAAGTTATTCTCTATTTGCATCATGGAAACATTATTTTAGACTAAAAAGTTACATTTAATGACAAAAAACATCATTTTCCCAACAAAATATACACTGTTTACAACTTCTTATTATTGTTTCAAGTTGTTTTGCTAGTAACACTACTATCTATAGCTTCTCTTTTGTCAAATTTCAAACAAGCCAAGAGTTTTCTTTAACAATCAAATAACCTTGTTTATACATCAAAAATAATGACTATTATTTAGATCTTGAACAAATTTCATCTCTAAAATTCATTGTGCAACTTAATAGTATAAAGAATCTATGTTGATCATGCTTGTTGAGGTAAAACTTAAACAAGTATTTTAGTCAATAGGGAAACATAATGGAAGTTTTAAGTTATAGTAGAACTCATACCCTTTTAAGTTTATTCAAACATTCGCAGGGCACTCTAAGTCAACCATTCATATTGGTTTGGTGCATTTCCTTCAAGTAACAATGACATGCACAGAAAATAAATCTTAAAGACATATTGGTTTCCCCTCTAAAATTGACATGAAAATCTCTTAGATGCAAGGAAGTCTGTCATTCAATCTTATAGATCAAATCCCCTCTTGGGTTTATCAAATTTTAACTTAGATTTCACCACCTTTCCTCTAAAATGAAGCGACATTTTGATACAGAGAATACATCTCGAGCTTTTGTTTTCGCTTCTTCACATCGGCCCAATCGATATGAAGAATATAAAACATATTCAAAGAACACATCATAGGGTTAATACCCTTTAGGAAATTGATGGCCGATCCAAAAACATCATAAGAAAATATAGAGAATCAGAGTAGAGACTCTAAATAGCCATTAAATGGATAGTTCGAGGTGCGAGCTTAATAACAATCACATCTTAATAATCTTTTAAGGCTCGGCCTAGCCATGAAGGCTGGCCGCATGGCTTCAAAATGAATCACATACAATACTAGCCATAAGTCAGGCATCCCAAGGCTAGGGTTGACACCACTTACTTGGCTCATAGTCATGATTACAACTAGAATACTTTCTACAGTGAAAGATGAAATCGACTTAAATGATAAAATCCATCATTCATACAATGAATGAAATTCTATAAGAGGAAATCAAGTTTTCTTACTATGAAATTAGCTTACCTATAATATCGAGCTTTGTGTGAGCTTGCTTCTTGATTTTTCCTTCACCCACTAGCTCTCTTTTTCTACTTTTTTCTTCAAATTCCCCCTTACTTCGCCCCCAACACTATGTGATAAAGATGGAAACAACAACAACAACACCATCAATATTTTGTATTCCACCATCGAAGGCATTATTGGGCCTTACTGTCGGCCATTACACATTCGAATATTGCCATTATTATCGTGGAAGACCATGTCCCTCATGATCTTATTTGATTCTTGTAATAGTCTGATATTAGTTTATTATCGGTTATCGAATTTGAATTCAATATAACCATTTTGAATATGTGTACGTATATATGTGTTTGTGTGTATTTATTTAAATGGTTCCATTCTTATTTACCATATTTTTCAAAAAATGTATATATATACATATACATATACATACATACATATATACATGTGTGTGTGTGTATTCGAATTTAATTTACATACATGTATATATACATATATTTATTTATGCATTCAAGTATAAATTGTTTGTTTGGGAATGGCCTATAAGTTCCATTATGCAATCATTTCAATTAAGAAATGAACTTTTAATCTTATCACAAGCATCCATACACAAAAATTAAAATATTTTTTTTTAATCACTCTTTTCAATACTTTCTTTTGTTTTCTTCAAAACTCAGAGTTTAAATAGATTATTTAATCTACAAGCCATTCATTTTCAATCGCTGAAACAAATTTCAAGTCATGAAATCACATTCTTCTATATATGCAAAAATAGTTCAAATGCAAATCATCATGCAATTTTGATGCAGGAGCATCCAGTGGTGTAAGGGCAATCTTGCATCACCCAAAAACATGCATTGCATTTATATTTCCTTTGGTTAGCTTTTTGTAGATGTTTTTGTATTTCTAGATACCCTTTTCGTCATTATGTAAATCCCCAGTTTCAGTTATGTGTTTCTGCTTTCTCTGGTCAACTGCTATTTTTAGCAATTTTTAGAATTTGTTGCTATTTTTAGAAACTTTTGGGAATTGAAGGTGTCTTGGAACGAAACTAAAACAAAAATTATATTGGAGCATTTAGAATGAAAAAAATAAGAATATTGGTGAAAGAATTAGGCGGAGAGCATTCCCGGTTTGAAAGATATTGCAGTTTTAGTCTCCTAGAAAAGCACCTGAAAACCTTCCAAATTGGGTTTGAGGCACTAAACGGCCCCGAAACGGCCTGAAAACTTTCTAAAATCAGCAAAGCATATTTTGAGTATGTTCCTGACTTTGAGACCTTTCCAACGGTTCAAAAAATGGAGTCTCGGATCAAAAGTTATGGCTCCCAGAAGTTGGTACACTTTCAAAATGTGCTGATTTTTGAATGGTGTTTTAATTTTTGAGTTTCAAATTGTAATTCTTGGCGCCAAACTGCCAAAACTCATAACTTGAATGTTGTTTTTGGCTCATAAGGGAAAAATGGCTATTTGTTGGGGGGATTCTTTTGAGTTTGGTAGCTTTTTTTGGGAAAAGAGTTTGCATGCTGCGAAAAGGGGAACTTTTGTAATTTTTGTAATTTCTGAAACTTTTGTAGCTTGCATGTATCACAAAGCTTGAGGATTTGGGATCCTCTACATGTAATATTTCCATTATTAAATAATAATACATTTTTCTAGTTGCATGCATTATTTTTGTGTCTTGGGTTTTCTCCCTCGTCACATTTGTGGTGTGCGCACCCAAATTCCAACTGGCTTACCATTCAATGGATGGCTAAAAAATCCTACTTCAACCATGTTCTCTTCCTTCAACCTGTTACTCAACAACTGCACACACTTGCACTTGCAAATTTTTCAATAATATTCAATTCTTGAAAACATATAAAATATTTTTTTAAAGTTCACAAATTCAACATCAGTCAACTTCTTTCATTCATTTTTCAAAAATTCTAAAATTCCTTTTAATATTCAATTGAATTTCTTCAATAATTTAATTTTTCATAGTATAATAAATAAACAATAAAATTGGTTGTGACAACATAAGAGGTCTATCAAGTTTGGAAAGTCATCCAAACTAGCTTCACACTATGTAGCTTGCATTACCACCAGCTCTTGTGCGGATGCATAACGTCTTTCACATTTCTTACCTAAAGAAGTATATACCAAGTGATAATCATGTAATTGATTAGAATGCTTTACAAGTACATGACCCTGAAGTGGTAATAATCGAGCCTATCAAGGCGCTCAGAACACATAAGCTTCGCTTGCATAATAGGGAGGTTCTGCAGTGCAAAGTCTAGTGGGACAAGTATGCAGAAGATTTTGCCACTTGGGAAGACTACGTTGAAATAGACCAAAAGTTTCCACATGCTTTGCGTGCTTTTGAAAGTGTGAGAAAAAAAATGTTTTGTTTGTTGTTTTATTTAGTTTATGTTTGCTACATAAAATCATCAGGAACAATGATTCACAAGGGAGGAGTATGTCACACCCCATTGTGCATTTACCTATTTACTATTACTATAATAGGGTAAATTATTTCATGTGTGAATGTATTTGGAATTCTGATTGGATATAAATATATGTGATTGTACTTTCTTATCAAAAGTGAATGAATTTTTATTTCATTTAATGCTTGTGATTAAATACATATATGGAATGAATGGTTATTGAATTGATATTCTAACTATGAAAAGGATAATGAAAATATTTGTATTAATGGACGATTGAATACCATGAAAATGTGTTAAGTTCGATGTAGGTTTAGAATTAATCCTCTGGAAGTGAGGCCCAAAAGTATCACTGAGGAGAAGAACTTGGTGAAGTAACCGGTAATGAAACCTAATTGAGCTTATACACACACACTCACTAGTAGAATGGTCAAGTCAAGTCATAGTGTTTGGGAATTGGTAAGTTAGATCCTTTAGCATGATGTGTTGCAATAGAAAGGAGTTTGATTTATATTATGAGCATTCTTGGTTTATGTTTAGTGCTTGGTGCATGCAAATACTTCTTACATTACTATGCTTGATTAATGAGGTGTACATATGTTAAAGGTATATATATGTATGCATACACATTTCAATGATAATACATACACATGAAGGAATGCGTACATGAGAGTGCATAGGTAGACATACCTATGTGTGCTTATGGATGGATTGCTTATGAGCATGATGATATCGAGAGGACAATATGACATGTTTGTATATATATACGTCATATGTATATATATTTACCAGTAAAATAGTAATTGTTTATGTGATATTGTATTATCATATATATATAAGATATATACATATATACATATGTATACATGTATTGATATATACATACATAAAGGAAAATGAAAATTCCCATACGGATATGTCAATGTATGTATACATATGTATACATGCATATTGATATATATAAGAATATATATATACAAATGATATGGTATATGAAGGTCTGTGTAGGATTATCATGGAAAAAATAGGCCCTTAAGTGGCAAAAAAATCAGAAAATTTTGAGTTAGGAAACTTGACGTAAAAATTTGAATAAGTTATCTATATTATTTCAAAAATATGTAAGAATAGAATCTGTAGAAAATTGAATGTAGTTTCTAAACTACTAGGTTTATTTTAAAAAAAAATCTATTTGGTGAAAATTTGAAATTTCAAAGTAGTAGTACTCAAATTTCAAGGAAAAAATAAGAAGTAGGTGTATGTCTGACCACCCTAACTACAATAAAATGATAATATTATTTATAAAATTTTAGATATAAGTAGAGGACTCATGTCTTGATGTGATGCATATTTTTTTGTAATTTTTCTTCAAGTAAATAATTAATTATGAATTTTTTATTACAAATTTTAAAAAATATAAAAACTCGTATGTCTGACCACCTTAACTTAGTCAAAACTTCATGAAATTCAATTTTTTTTTGAAATACTATATTATGCAAAGCATAGAATGTGACACATGTTTCAGATTCAAAAAATGTGGTACCCTTTGAAAGCTATAGATGTTTTTCAATCAGCCTATCAATCAGAACTTTAGTCATAATTCAAATAGAAAATAAATAATAATTATTTATCAAATTCAAAGTAAAGCATAACTCATATTGGTGGAAAGTTGAGAATCTTCTTTAAAAACCATTTTTGTTTCATCAATTTCAGGTAAAAAAAAATTGTCAGCCACATACCCTACACATACCCATCATACCGTCACTTTTTGGCCCATCACGATCTGCACATACCCATGAATATTAACTTGATCTTATTCATTTGAATATAAAATGTATACATATTTAGTTGACATGAAATATATATAAATGAATATATATATATACATATAGAAAGCAATAAAGGTCGATTTATATATATATATATATATTATGCAAAGTGTTGGAGGCTGATTTATACATATATTATGCAAAGTATAAAGGTTGATTCATACAAGTATATGCTTTGGTCGATGAATGAGAAATATAGAACACTACATAATAGCACTCAAATAGATGTTAAGATGCATTTATAATTTCAAATTAAATGATAATGAAGTATGTGAGACTTTAATCTGTTGTGTAAGTTATTGAAACTAAAATAGTGCAAACGTGTAAACAATGTACCAAGTCAAAATGCAGATATAAATGCAAAAGGTCGAATCAACTATGTGTCGACTACTCTAGCTTTGACTTAGTCGACTATATATGTGCAACAAGTTTGTGATAAACCATTTCAATTGCTAAATTGTGGGCCTTGTGAATAGGGAAAGAGCTACAAACTTGGTGGCATGATATGAATTATTTGAATTTTTTATAAGTATGTCAAGCTTGAAACCGATTAGTTGTGTTAAAGCATGTTCTTTTTGAATTTTCAAACCTGTTGTGCCGATCATTAGATTAATTTAATGTGTGAATCAATGACTATCTTCATGATAATTTGTCACTTTTCTTCTTATGAGCTGAGTCATTTTTAAACAGCCGAGAAGTGGCAAACTATGAACCTTGGTTGTAGCCTTGTGAAGTTGATTCTTGTGTATAAATATGGGTCAATCTCACCTCATTTCTTACACTTTTCCATATGCAAAATTATGTTGTCATTTCTATTGTAGTTTCCATTGAGTGATTGTTATTTTTCTAAGAGCTTTTGGTGAGAGATTTTTAGTGAGATTAGTGAAGGGAGGTTGAGTTCTAAGTTGGTAGTAAGAGGAGGCCAAGCTTGGAATTCCAAGAGTCGGTTGGATTAAGTGATCAAGATAGGCATGGAATTCTATTATTTTCTATTTTATCTTTAAAATCTGAAGATTATAGGCCTTGAATATCATGTTGGAATTGTATTAGTTTGCTTATAATAGAGAAGAGTCTATTTGCTTATAATAGAGGAAAGATTGTGATTGATGTGTTTTCCATATAAGTGCTTGTATTTACTGTATACACCTAAAAATGGTCTAGAGAATATAATTAAATAAATATGATTTATTTGATTAATTAACCTTAAATTCATCTACTTAATAAATAAATAGACATATTTATTTATATAGTTCACTTTTAATTCTTCTATTTTTATCATATTATTTCCTCTTAATTAAGTAAACAAGTTTAAATACTTTATTTTATTTTATTATTATCATTATTGTTTCTTCTATATTTATTCATTTATTCTATCTTAGTCACATTATTTTATCTTAATTAAATAAACAAGTTTAAATACTTTGTTGTTTAATTATTATTATCTCTTATATATTTATTTAATAAACAAATTCTAAATTTTGTTTTATTAAATTAATTATTCTCTTTTGCTAATTTGAATAAATCAAAATATTCAAATAAAGGCATAAAGGTAATTTCCTCTATTCACTCACCAATAAAATTAGATATTTTATATCTAATTAATTCAACTGGCATTCACGAGAAAGCTGTGGAGACAAATTAGAGACAAATTGGAAATCAAACTTCTTCATCTCCTTCCTTTGATTCTTCCTATCATCTGGCTTGATGTTTTCATGGGGAAAAACCATTCCCATGATCAGCTCAAGCTTCTTCATCTCTTAACATTGAATCCTCCAAATCAAATCCAGACCATTGTTGTGCTACCCCTTCACAAAATTGCTACCGTAAATCTATAAATACAACCTCATTCTATAAGAAATGCATCTAAATCCCAACTTTGTGCAAACTTACTCTACAGGAATAGAAATCAAGCAATCAAGCATCTTAGCAATAGCAATCATAACATTTTAGAATCAATATCATGGCTACATCATAGTTCACTGTAGCTTCCTTTATCAAATTTCATGTCAGCATAGATTACAGTAGCTTTATCATATCATCTAGAAATCATTATCAATCATTAGATTATTTCATTTAGTAGCGTCTCATTCTCTAGATTGGAATTTTAATAGTCACGATGGTTACCAAATCTGAGAGCCCCATGACTTGATAAATCTTTAGAGATAGAGAACAATATGACGCTTTCAGTAGATTCTTGCTTTAAATTAGTTTAATTGCTTCTGAATCTTTGATAAAATTTCTTATTAAGAAGTATTTTAATTTTTTACTCATTACTTATTCCACACTTACATTTACTCCCTATTGAGTTTATTTCAACATATATATCATCATATACTAGGAATGACGAATTTGAAATAGCTTATTAAGTTATTGTTTTGTGGACTTAGAAAGCTTATGAGTTAATCCTAGGGTTAGGTTACCCATTGAAGGAAGGATAACTTATACTTTTGCTTATGTTCATTTGGTAGAGATGCTATCTAGTTTTGGAAAAGGGAATAGGTCAAACTGGAGGTTAGGATTACCTATTGAAGGTTTACCTATGCATAGATATAATGGTCTAGAGTAGAATGAGCTAGGGTAGTGAATGTGAATAGGATGACTATCACTCAAAGTACTAAGTGAAAATACTTTGGAAAAAGTAGTGTGTTTTCCTTTGGCTCCACTATTAGTTCATTGTGTTCCTTGTTATGCATGCTAGATCAGAATTGTAAAGTCTACAAGTTTGAGTTATGTAGGACACATGCTTAAGCTCACTAAGGTTAATGTTACGAGGTTTCTTCACCAATCTCTTCATAGAAGGGTAGGTCCATCTATCCATTGATAGATATGTGAGGGAATGCATATGAGTTAGTGGTTGGCAGAAAAGTGCTTGAGTGATGCTTTTCCTCCTCAGTTAGCGATCAAGTTTTGTAGAAGATTTTTTGACCATCTGTATCTATTGCTTTGAAGCTCGATTGAGCTATGTATGTAATTGTCTACAATCTTAGAAATATTGTATCATGATGATTATTGTATTGGAAAAGAAATCAATGAATGGAATTTATTATGTCCTTTATGTTCATTATTTCTCTCGTTAGAAAAGAATTTTTTATGGCAATGGTTTGAAACATAGTTTATTTACTTGAAAGTGAAAACTTAGGAAATTTACTTTCAAGAATAGTTGGCATGCTACAATATGTATGTATATGTACATATGTACATACATATACATACATACATACATATATATTCTATTATTAGTTAAGGGTTTAATAAATTTATATATATATATATATATATATATATAATAAATGTGTTATATGTGTAGATATATATGTATGTATTACATACATATAATACACACACGCATAAATATACATATATAATAAATAATATCAGTTTGAGGATTCTATAAATTTATAACAATGCATTTCAATTGCTTTCGAAAAGTCCATGATACCAACAATAGAGGTGCATGTGAAATTTTGTATGGCAAGCAGAATGTAGTATCTACAAGGCAATGAGGACAATGGTGTTGTAGGTAATGTTGTGCGAGAGTTACATGGTAGTGGGGGACACACAGTCAGCCAAAAGATAGGTGCATGAAACCCTTAAATGGTATATATACATATATATATACACTTGACCAAAATATAGCTGCTCATAACTCTTAACAGTTGAGTATATGATACCATTAAATGTTATATATATACTTATTGAAAAGATAAATATATGTATGTCAAAGATATATATAGTGTGTATAGATATTGCAGATATATATCTGTTGGCCAATTGTGTGTATATATATACACATAGTCTGCCAAAAAATAACTACATGAAACCCTTAAGAATTGAGTATATACGACACCCTCAAATGATATAAATATAGACATTGGATATATATATATATATATATATATATATATATATATATGGATATGGTAGAGATATATACAATATGTACAGATATTACATATATATTGCATATATGTATATATTTTTAGAGATTGCAGTGTGCAGAGTGGCATGCATAATGAGAGCCAAGCGAAATTAGCATGCATACATATAATGGAGTGTGGAAAGCATAAAAAGATTGAAATGAAACAAGATTTAGAGTACTATAAAGAACATTTTGAAACAAATTGAAATAAACATACAACTGAGGTTCATTGTCATTGTGAGGTTGAAAGACAACCTCACTTGTGATGGCTGAAGTATATTATTTTCCTTACGAGTTGGAAGTGTAGATAAACACAGGAGAAATGAAAAATATATCACCATGAGTTGCTCCCAACCTCTTCATAGTCCATTTTAAAGTACACCACCATTGGTCCATTAATGGAGGTGTCATGTGCAGATGTGAAGAGTGAATGGTGTTGTAGAGAACCCAAAAGAAACCCTACTTTGTGTAAAACACACCAATGTAGGTGCGAAAAGGCTAACAACAAAGGGGAGAGAGGAAGTAAATGTGCATTAAGTTCATGAGGAGTAGCATGGAAATAAACATGTAAACAAGTACCACACGTCTATCAATAATCGATGCTACCTTTTGCCTCATAAAAAGGCTTGTTTGGAAATTATTTGGTATGAATTGAAAAATGTTTGAGAATTTGGTTGGATTGAATTTCTTTGAGTTGCCAACTAGACCCTCTACATCATGACATTCAAGGTTTTGGTCGACGTGTCCTCTGTTGATGTGGACCCTTCACACAACATAGCCCTCACCACCATTGGACCCTCACTCTTATCTAAAAGATCTTAGAAATATTAGTCTTGAGATTAAATAAATACTAATAATAAAATAATTTCAAATTAATATCTATTGATATTTTTTAAATAGATGTATTTATTAAATCAAGAATCATAATTATAGTGATAACATGGATGGAATGTAATGATGTGCATGTGTGTTAACAAAAACTATTAAAATTTTGACATATAAAAATAATAAATATATTATACATATAAAAATTTCTGAACAGTTGTGTGTATATATATATGTGTGTATCTTTGAAGCTATGTACTCTCTTAACTAGAGTTATATATTCTCTTAATCGCTCATATTTGTGAATCATATGTAATCTTTAATTCTGAGACTCTCTGTGAGGCTGCACATAAAAATTTGGAAATGTCCAGCCAAAATATCATCTACGTCAATGCATTTGGACTTTTGGAGGTGCGCAATGATTTTAAAGTCGGGAATGGACAAGAGCAGGGCAATGGTGCTCGAGAAAGGCTGAGATTGTCAGCTGATCAATTAGCTACTTTGGAAGAATTCTTCAAACGGAGCAGTACTGTGAATGAGGTATGTGTACCATTTAATGAGTTTTTTTCTTAACACTACCAGGCAAGCCATCTGCAAAAACAGCTAGCAATGGAATGTCTAATTTAGTTATTAGAAGTTCCGCTTCAAAATAAGCGTTCGTAAATGTCTTTTCAACAGTTTTCAGTTAATGTTTTTGTTTTCCCACCGAGTGGAACATTCTTTCAGTTTGTACGGATATTAATACGTGTGCAATGTCCAATAATATTTTATTTTTATTTTTGGTGTACAGGAGGAAAGCGAAGCTCTGGCCAGGCAGCTAAGTATGAGCCCCACACAAGTTAAAGTTTGGTTCCAAAATAGAAGAGCAAGGTAATAATCCCTTCATTTCATCACATATAATGTAATCACGAGTGGCTGAAGTTCATTTTATTTCAATAACATTTCAGGGCCAAGCTGAAGCCAAAAATGGACAGTAATGTGGGGAAAAGATGTCACAGGTCGTCAAGAGAGGTGAACAAAATACCGGTGAAAGATTTGGAAGAAATGAAGGATCAGGAGAAAAAGTTGGAAGAAACAAAGGAACAGAACAAAAGATTGCAGAAAGAATCGGTAGAAAAGAAAGATCTGAACAAAAGACTGCCGAAAGATTTGGCAAAAAAGAAAGATCTGAACAAAAGATTGCAGAAAGAATCGGCAAAAAAGAAAGATCTGAAACAGGCAGGAGAAGCGCCATCTGCATCGTACAAACTTCCTCCCAAGGATTTCTAGTCAACGTTTTGGTGATAATATTACAGTGATACTTTATATTTCAAATTTCTCTCCCTGAACAGTCTTGGCATTGATTTAGGAGCTGCGCCCTTTCAAGAAATGTAAGGCGACTTATGTTTAATTACATGTTTTAGGACATTTTAAATGCAATAAATATTACTCTCCATGGATCAGAAATAAAGACATTTTGTGACCCAGAGTTTTAGCAGACATTTTCTTTTTTTCGAGTTCTTTTTGAGAAAAAACTTCTGGTAAATCATCTCACTTGGAGAGCTGTCTTCTCTTTTTAACCCTATCGTACTTTTCAGATCATGCAAAATTGAAGAAATAATGAAAAGTAAATGGAATGTGAATCATTGGCAAGGTCCATCACTTCTTTGATTAGCTCCTAGGTGAAAAATAAGATCACGGTAAGGAAAATGAGATAACCTTCCTAAGCATAATCAGAAGCATTCAAATATAATATATAATCTTTTGTGGTTGGTACATAAAGATAAGGAAGATTATTTATCGTGTTTTGGATTTTGGTGACAACAATAATGTGAATTTCAATCCATTAAAATTTATGTTTGTTCAGTAGCTATTGTAGAGGTTCTCTATCAATACTTACATTTGGATAAAAAATATTTATATAGTTTAAAATTATCAAGAAGGCTTGAAGTTTTTTTTTCACGAGGAATATGAGATTATAAGACTTTATTGTAATTTGAGGTTGAAATTTTAATATCTCATTACTAACAACTGTACCTAAGAAATTACATGAATTTTTACACCATTGAATTTTATTCAGTGATAGTACAATCCCTGCATAAAAAGAAAGCTCATAAAAAGTGTCTAAATGTCTTTTGTGATAATCAAAATTACTACTAAAGACTAGAATATCATCAACATATTTGGAAGTATATTGGCATGTTCATTAATCTAAGGGCATGGCTGTCCATTCATAGTTTTTTGTTGATATTCTTTCTTGATCCATATCTAGTAAAATCTTGACTTGTAATCAAATTGAGAAAAAGATTTGAATTAATAACTTTTGTAATAAACAACTTTTATTAGGTATTGGATAAGAGAATGGCTCATTAACTACATTTAGAGGCTTTTAATGGTGATCCTATATCTATTTTTGCATCATAATATCTTCAATTGATTAACATTGAAATGAACTAAGAAAATTTTCCACATAGTAGAGAGACTAAATATTCTAGTTTAAGTTCAATTTCTAGCCTAGATAATGTTGAGAGTACTAACTTGATTTTTGTAGTATCAACTACATCTATAACTTGTTTTTTTAATTTATTTTATATTTTATTCTTGTTCTTCTTCTTCTCTCTTTATTATTGTAGCTAAAGTTTTGGGTACTAGTGTAATGGAATCATAGAAAGGATTATAAATTTCTTCATCAGAATCAAATATGAGATCATTAGATTTTGGATCCAAAGAGAATTCATCTAAATCTCTAGTACTTTAAATTTTGGAGAAATTATTGGTACAATTAGACTTTTAAGGCTTTTCCATATAGAACTACTTTAATAATACATATAACACATTTGCAGAAAGAAGAGGAACTTTTATCTTTAGAATCATTGAATTGAAAACATAAATTACCTCTTGGATATCTTTTTCATTTGCTCCTTCTATATATACCTTTTCCTCCCATTGATTTAATCATCATCACTATTGGATATACTACTGATTGTGCTTTGACTAGTTGTTCCAACCAATTGTCTTCTTCATTGTACACTTCTAAGATAGCTTTGTGCATTTCATCTTGCATGTACATATCTTCATTATCATCTATATTATCCCACCACACTATTGCATCAGTAGAATAGACAATATTGATTGCTTTGTTTTTACAGGAGCATTTGAGCTTTGTGGTGAGGATTATTGTAGATGCAAAGACTACTATTCAATAGTGACCAATTCTACAGATTTATTTTTCTTTCTAATTTTTCTTTTTAGGACTAAATTCATCAATCAAGAGATTGCATAGGATGTGCATTGGATTAGGAGTATTGGAGACAAGTTCATATTTGGTCTCATCAAACTTTGCATACTACCAATTTGTATTTATTCCTCATAAATATTTTACTACTAATTTATTTATATTTATTTCAACAAGTTGGCCAATATTTTCTACTATATTAAAAGTATTGATCCATGCAAGACATGTTTGGTAGGATCTCTTATTCTATCTATATTCAAATAACAATCTTGTATAGGAAAGTTCCATGTATCATAAATAAAAAGCTAGTATCTTTTGACTTAAATATTTTTTCACATAATCTTGAGAAATGTGTTTCATCTCAATGGGTTGTGCAATATGAGAAATCATTTTTTTCTCTTCTATCTCAAGCCAATCTAGGCTATTGGCTAGTTCTTGTGACTCTATGTCTAATTTATCAATTCCAGATGATGTATCAAAATTATCTCCTAGATGATGCAAATTACTCAAACCTTGTTATGCTTTTGTTAATGAATATAAAATATCATTTTTTAAAGTTTGATTATGAATATTGTTGTCTATAACAATATTTATAATATTTGAAGCCTTTTTATCAAAATTTTCTAAATATTTCTTGATATATAGAATTTCCCTCCACATATCATCAATATTTTCTTGTAAATGATCACAAAATTTGGAAAAATAATTTATATGCTTGAAATCTAAAGAAAGTTCCTTTTCTTTTTCTTTAGTTGGCTAGAAAGCATATTGAAACATACTTACCAACCTATCATGTGCCTTACAAATTTTCCTAATGATTCCATCTTCATGGTCAATAAGGAACCACTATGGAATCTATATTTTGATGGATCCTATACATGACATGGTTCAAGAGTATGCATCATTTTTCTCACTCTACCAAGTGACTTCATCCTAGAAGCTTTCAAATTGACATTTCCTTGCACCAAAAACATGGAAGAGTATGAAGCATCGATTATTAGATTAAAAATGGTTGTCCAATAGAAGGGCATGTACAGGATCATGGTATGCCAAAGCAGGGTTAAGTGGCAAAAAATTCAAAAAATCGTGTTAGGCAGCAGTAAATATTTGAATAAGTTATATATTATTTCAAAATATGTAAGAATAGAATTTGTAGAAAATTGAATGGTTTCTAAAATACTAGGTTTATTTTAAAAAAATAAAAATCTATTTGGTGAAAATTTGAAATTTCAATGCAATAGTACTTTAAATTTCGGGGAAAAATAAGAGGTGTCTATCTGACCACCCTAACTATAATAAAATGATAATATTTTTTGTAAGATTTTTATATATAAAGTAGGACTCATGTTCGGATGTGATGCATATTTTTTTTTGTAATTTTTTCCAAGTAAATAATTAATTATGAATTTTTATTACAACTTTTAGAACATATAAAACTCGTCAATGCGACCACCTTAACTTGGTCAAAAATTCATGAAATTTAATTTTTCTTTTTTTAATCCATAGTATGTAAGCATATGATGTTTTGGTTTCAAAAATGTGACACCCTTTAAAAGTTATAGATGTTTTCAATCAGACCTATCAATCGGACTTTACTCGTAATTCAAATAGAAAATGAATAATAATTATTTATTAATTTCAAATTAAATCATAATTTATATTTGGAAAGCTGAGAAACTCCTCTAAAACCCTTTTTGTTCATTAATTTTGGGTGAAAAAAATTATGACCACATACCCACAAATATTGCCACTTTTTGGCATACCATGATCTGCACATACCGAGAACATAACTCCAATATAGGTCTATAGGGACTCTCAACTTATCATCAAAAAGGTCAATAATGAATATTAAATAAAGGATAATAAGCTTATCCCCTACAAGTGCATGGTTAATAGCTTCAAAAATTACTTCACCCATATCTAGTTTGAACAAGTTCCACAACTTAATACAAAAATATTTTGATGCTATGGCCACCATTGGATCTTTACTCTAGACATATCGCAAGCTAGTCAAAAATGTGAATTTCTAGTAGAAAAAATACTAATTTTGGAATATGATGTACTCGATTCTAAGATGATATACAAGATTATTGGTATGAAATCCCTTGGTACCATGACATATACACCTACCTCCATGGTCAAACCCTTCCACCCAATCTCACACATAACCAATGTAAATATTTCATCCAACGTACATCCCATTACACCCTCCTAGAATATACACTTTATCATCAAGGCTATAATGGATCTTCATTATGATATTTAAACATGGAAAATATCACCTCCCATTATAAGAGGTCCATGATGACATTTGTGGGGCACATAGTGGAATTTTATTTGCTAATAAATCTTCTCAAGATAGGATATTATTGGTCTACTATGGAGCATGATGAATATCAATATTTTAAGTGTTGATTTGCATGCCAAAAACAAGGAGATATTATTCATGTACCAAGACAAATGTTGTAACCTTTTACCTCCCCTTGGCCCTTTTCTCAATGGGGCCTTGACTTAGTTGGTAAGATTCATCTATCTTCCTCAAATGGACATAAATTCATCATTAGCACCATGGAACATTTTACGAAGTGGATAGAAGTCATCCTCCTCACCTTCATCACATTTACCCAAATATCCAAATTCTTCATCTACCATAGTATCTACCATTATGACATTCAATCCATCATCATCATCGATAATGGAAAATTATTTAAAAACCATGAATTTTGCACTCTTTGTGAATGATTTTGTAGAGACGCAAAATTAGCATTATGCATTTGATCAAATTCACACTCGTCCATTCATCAGGGTAAATCAATTTCAATCTCCTAAGGTCATTCACTTAAATTGAATAAATTAACTTTATTTAATTTAAGCCTATCATTCCCTCTTTGATTAAATAAACCAATCATTTATTTAATTAAATCTCAAATCATCATTCATCTCCCGTTGATTTGATTTAAATCCCTAAATCAAGTCAAATTGGTCAAATCATCCTAATCATCATTAAACTATTCTAACCATGATTAAATGCTAATCCTAACCACTTGCATCCTCTAGATATTTCCACTTGCACAAATAAATCAATTTACTGATTTATTAAATCAACATTTTCACTCAACATGGCATCTTCCCTCAAATTTGAATTCAAAAACAAGTGGGAATGTACACCCAACAAAGCATTTATGAGGCCTTACATGTTTCTTACATGTCCCTTGCACAAGTCAAACTCAGCGTTTACTCACAATTTCAAATTTGAAATTTCCCCCTCTTGGGCACATTTCCCAAATCTTGCACATTCCTCATCCTATAGCAAGTTGACAAGTGGCCTTATCTTATTGGCTTGTTTTTGATCCCACATTTCTCTCTCATGATCACTCCTAGCATTTGAGAATATAAAAATAGAGGCATCATTCTTCAAGCAAATCCTCCACAAATCTCCACAATCTCTTGCAAGGTCACTCTCTTAAACTGAGAACTGATTTTGTCCATGCATCATCTTGATCATCAACATATCATTTCCATATTGTGGAGCTTAAGCAAGAATTGGGAAAGGGCTTCTTTCCATAGAAGCACCAATCCAATATGATATGATTTACTTCATGTTTTTCATGTGCTTATTTAGATTGCTTTTGTCATTTGTTTGCATTTGAAAGCATTGATGTATCATTTCATATGGATGTTGTTATTTTCTTTGTTTTAAACTAACCATGCTAATGTGTGTTGGAGGTTTTAACAAGTTGCAGATTTCACCAACCACAAATTCCACATCCAACACCATTGGTCTACCCCTTACTACCCCCAAGGTAATGGCTCAGATGAGGCAACTAATAAAACCATTTTACTAACAAAATAAGTATCCCTATTTCTCACTTAATTTAGGAATAATTAATAATAAAATGAGATTAATTATGCCTTGATTTAGTGTTGTAATGTGTGTTACACATTCACATTAAGTTTAGGGCCCTTTTAAACTAAATGGACTTAATTGTGCCTTATTTAGGGTGTTGTAAAGTGTACCTTTACACTTTCACACTAATCTAGAGCTTTATTAATTAATTGAGGTTAATTTTCCTTAATTGGTCCCTTTAATTCAAATCCAAGCCTAATTAAATACAAATTATGAGGGATAATACCTAACATTCATAAATTCCATTATACAAATCTTAATTTTGGAAGGTGTGTGCCCTAGGTAGGTGACCTAGGACCCATTCGTCACATGGTGAATGGGTCCTCACTAGGTCCTAGGACCCTATTTTTGCATAACATTTCACCTTGTCCAATGTGTTTCCTAGGTAAGTGACCTAAGACTCATTCACCACATGGTGAATGGGTCCTCACTTAAACCTAGGAGCCCTCTTTGAAATATGTTTTTGGTCATATTTTAATGATTTGAAATCCATAATTCAATTTTGGCTTGTGATATTTGAATTATGAGAATTAATGTTAAAGATATGTATAAATGCAAGGTTATTTCACTAAGTTTCATCTAAGCTCAACTTTATGGGAAAGTCCTAATAGCAAGTTTATGAGATCAAGAGAATTTCAAGAGAAATTTTTAAGGTATTCAAGGGTATATTTATTGAAGATTATTGCAGCAATCAAGATTCATCTCATCATGTCAAAGATTTAGTGCACCATACATGTTGAGCTAATGTGGTGATGTAGCATTCAAGATCTAATCAAGCATTCAAGGAAATTTTTTCACATCAAGTTTCATGATCAAGATCTACATTGATTGAGGCCACTTCATGCTAGTTTGTAGATCTACAATCCAAGATTTCAATTAGGATGTGGTGAGTTGTGACATTACATTTGTTCATTCATCATTCCTTTCATGCTTTTTATTCATTTCAAGGTTTAATTACCAAAATAGGGTTTGACCAAGGAAAACCCTATTCCCTAACAAAACAAAAAATTTCTATCTTTGATGTGTGATTGCAAGTTTTAGGTTGAAGATCAATTAGAGAGAAAAATTGGAGAAAGTTGCAAAATTTTCAAAGTTGCAAATAAAGTTGTCAAATCATGGAAACTGAGCTACAAGTTTTATTTTTGGCTTTCTGATAGTGACCAACTAGAATCTATGAGTTTATGCAGATGAGAGGAACAAAACCCAAAAATTGATTTTCCATAGCCCTAGCCAAGACCCATTTCCATAGGGTGAATGAGTCCTTAGTGAGGTTTGAAAAAGCACTTTTGGTGAAAGGTAAACAACATTTGACCCTTTTAAGACTTACCTTTTGACTGCTATATCAGTTAGATTTAATTTTGTTACTCATTTACACATCGTAGCACACATATTGAATGAAATTAGAGTGAAATAGGTGAATCATATGTTTCATTATGGTGAACCTATTTTCCTCCTTTTCATTTTGGTGAACCCAACCTTTTAAGCATTATAATTTTCTAATTTTGGAGTCCATTTTCATCCTATATTTAGATATTGTATTCATTTTCATTCATTTGCATTGAATTAGGTCTCATTTATGGTGTCTAGTTTGCATTCAACTTTGCATTGTATCTAGGGTTTTAGGATTGCATTGTTTGCATTCTTTAAATCTAAAAAAACAAAAAAAATAGTCATTTTGCATATCATTTGCATCATATTAACTTGCATTTGAAAATTAAAACAAAAATTTCATATCAAACTATGTCTTTTAGGTTATCATTTTATCATAATTTGTTGTAACAAACCTTGAATTTTGAAAATCACTAGAAAAGACTTAAAATTTTGTAAAAATTTTCTAATCTAGGACCCATTCACCCTAGGAAAATGAGTCCCTAATCAGGTCATAATCTAAATTTTTGGGCATTAAAATATTCATTTTTGTACTTTTGTTTCATGTTTTCATATTTTTGTTATTGTTTAAATAGAGTTTTTTTTTCGTCAATTTGATCATATCTGGCCTAATTTGGTACATTTAGTGCATTATGTGATTTAAAAATTGTATTTACAAGACTTCATTTTCAAATTGTTACATAGTGTAATTACCAAATTACCTTGTTTAGAATCTGAAAATTGCATTTACACATTGCATTCTAGTTCATTACATTGCACTTTACCCTCTTTCCATTTTGGGTTTGTACACTAAGTTTGTGAAACTTGTATGAGCTTTACAACTTGGTTTCCTATTAGAAATACTACTGTGAGATGTAGTTCGAGACACATGTCATGTTGTGATACACCATTCATTGTGGATATTTGGTTTTCTAACTCTCTTTCTAATAGTGTTGATAATCAACCCCCTATGGATCATAGCATGCATACCTCATTTCCCATAAATTCCGTACCTACAACCAATGTTCATGATGATAACAACACCATCCCTACCATGTCTAGTTGTACTCAAGCTTTGGGGTATACCCAAAGCTAAGGTGGAACTTCAATTCCTCCTTCTACAATTCCCATTTCCATTCCAACATACACTAGCACTCAAGTTACCACAAAAATCCAACCTACTAGAAATGTCAACACTTCCTTAGGCATTTCCACAAGGAATCCTTCTAGCTTTGTGCATTCAAATACTATATCTCCTCAACCATCCTCCCTCACAAATTTACAATTCACTTGCCCTCCACATACATACACCACCCCACCTTATTCCCCTCCACTTTATAATACCAATAATGATGCCATCATTAAAACACTTTTGCAAAACATGTCAGCCCTTCAACAACAAATTGCCACCATAAATCAAAACAACAATGGTCAACCTTCACAATGGTCAACCTTCTCATTATATCAAGATATTGAGAACACAAATGCCACAAGGTATAGAAGTTCCTAGATTTTTGAAATATGGTGTGAAAGGAGATCTTGCTAGCCATGTTTTCACTTATACAACCCTATGTAGTGAATTTATCTTTGAATATAAGCTCTTGGCTAAACTATTCCCTAGGTCATTAAAGGATACTACTTTAGAGTGGTTTTTCTCTTTACCAAACAATCCAATAAACTCATTCAATGAGCTTATTGATTCCTTTTACAGCCACTTCCACATTCACATGGGTCCCAGGCTCACCCTTGCTGATTTAATGGCATGCAAGCAAAAGGATGATAAAAAGGTTACTGATTTCATAACACACTATCAAATTATTTTTTCACAAATAAATATTAAGATTCTAGATGTTGACCTCCAATGAATGTTTACTACCAATTTACAAAGAAAAATCTAAACCAAACTCAAAATGTTGAAGTTCCCATCCTTCACATAGTTATGTACAACATTTTGTGATTATTAGAATTTGGCTTATGGTCATGATGTGAAAAATCCCCCTAGCCATAATGAAAATTTTGAATCTGCACCTCAAAATAGTTACCAGCCTTTTAAGAAACAAAATAGGGGCTTTATACAACTTAATTCCCCTCAACCAAATCAACAAGTTGATAACCAAGTGACTTCTATAAAGACAACAAATCCTTTTGCCTTTGGGTATAAGAATAGAAAATTTACCCCTCTACCCAATACCCTTCATAATATCATGATACAACTCATGGAAAAGCATATGATTTCTCTACCACCTATCTGGGCTCTTGATCCTAATAAACCATTACCCACAAACTATAGGCCAAATTATTATGGCCATTACCATTGACAAAATAGACATGATATGAAATATTGTAAGCATCTTAAACATCTTGTGCAAGACCTCATTGATTCTAATCATCTTCTAATTAAAGGTGTTAATAATCAAGGTAATAGTCCAAAGCTCCTCCTAACCAAAATTTGCAAATCCCATGCCAAAACATACTATTTCATTCGTTAAAACTAGCGAACAAAGAATGATGTGATGAATGTTGACATGAATAATGAAAACATAAAAGATGAAAATATGGATGAAGCAGTTAAAGTGGTGTCATCTATTCCCCTTGATATTGATTTCTCACAATATGACATAATCAAACATGCACTTGATGGTCCTCTTTACATAGCTGAAAGAATCATTGACAAGCCTACTAATGGGATATTAATTGATCTCATCTGTTTGGACAACGTCATCACTAAAGAATTCCTATTTGTGCATGAACTCTATCAAGATACATATGAAAAACTGAAAGCATGGATCAAATGCATAATTGTTTTGTTTGTCCTATGATGGGCTTGATAAATCTCCCTCTAAAAATTAGACTAAAAACATTAAATGTCTTGTTCACCATCATCTCATCATCAAATCAATTTCATGTGAAGTTAGGTTATCCATGGCTTCACTCTGTGAATATTGTCCCATCGATTGTGCATAAATATTTAAAGTTTCCGTTTGGAAATGAAATATTTACTATACATCATAGTGGCTTTAATCCCGTGTCTTCCTGTGGGAGCTTTTCATTGGATTTCTTTTGGCTCGAGCCTATTGAACCTATTAGACCTCATGAGGATTAATTTTTCAGAGCATATCAAAAGTTTAAGGAAAAGCACATAGTAGAATTATCTGTTATAAACATGCCTCAACCCATGATTGAGCCACCTATCATTGATGAACCAATGATTGAACAAAAATCCCTTCCAAATATCCAAGAGCAACCTATGAAAAATTATCCTGCCATTTCCCATAAGAGACCATGAGACAATCAAAACAATCTTGTTGTGCCTCTTAAAATCAAACAAGTTTACAAATCCAAATAGAAAGTGATTAAACAACCTCCCATTTGGTTCCTTTTGTTCCTCTCTTAAGGGAAGAAAAGAAACCTATGGTTGATAAACCTACTCCTACATAATCATAACTTGAAAACCACCTAAAAATAAATCAAAATTCTAGAGAGCATAGGCATAGATGTCATGCTATTGCCCCTGTGTTACAAAATAAAGAAGAAAAGAGAAAAATGGAAAATAAAATTCCTCCAAAAGTGCATGATATCTCTTTGCCCTCACTGCAATGTATACATGAACAATCTTCTATGGACATTATCATTCGACCTCCTATTGTGATTAATTTAGATGATGACATTGATATCGCAAAGATTGATGAATAAGTGCATAATGAGTTGAATACATTATTCTCCCCTTCTATGAGCTTAAATGACAATTATAAAAATAAGAGTGTTGAACTTTGTGCTTCCCCTAGTTTGACACTTTTTGTTGTCCCTTTAGCTAGTTGTCTTCCTTTCATATATATTGATCGAGATTGGGATGCAGCTGAACTAGTAATAGGTTGACTCGCATGTGCCTTGTATTTTTTTTGTTTTATTTTTTTCATGTTCTTTATGTGATTGCATGTGTGTAATGTGATCCCCCATGCTATTTCATTTGATGTATCTTTCTCTCTCTTTATGTATTCCTCTATATGTATCTACTTTCTTCTATATGTCATAAACATTTTACCTTTTTTTATTTGTCTTGTGTTTTCCTTTTGGGGATGACACAAGGCATCGAGACATTTAGGTCTTTTCCATGTTGACTTGAAAGGCTTTCTCTTTTATCTTATCTTTGTGTCATTCTTCTAGTTCTATGATTATTTGCGGAATGATGACATTTTCACACTCTATAACAACATTGTAGCAAAGATATACTAAACCCGAATTCGTAGATCCCTTATGTATTTTTGGGGGAAATCCCTCCCTTTTCATGATGTAGCTTCATTTCAAAAGTTCATATGTCTTGGCATAGGGCTTACCACTGCTTTAAAGTGGGGGCATATATCGATAATATCTTTCGACATTTTTCATGTTTCATGGTGAAATTTTATTTTTTCTTGGATGTTTCCTATTTTTGGTGGTGTCATTGGGTCTAATGTCCTCCAAGAGGACAATATTTCTTAGCGTACAACTTTCCTCTTAGTGGTGATGTGACACACTGCATTCCCTAAGTTGTGAAACTTTTAATCTTGACTTGTCCTCTCTTGGAGACATTAGGCACAATGATCTCTAAGAAGAATACCTTACAAAAATGAAGAAAGATACCCTTGAACAAAAACCATTTACTAGAATTATTGTTCATAAGTGTTTAGCATAACATAGCTTTCTAACCTTGTGAATCTTGAACCCTAATAAAAGGCCACCAAGCATAACACACCTTGCTTTCATGTGAAGCCTTCGCCATGTTCATAGGTGTTTGGAATAATGTAGCTTGTTAATCCCTATGAAAATCAAAACCCTAAATTCAAGGCCACCTAGCATAACACACCTTGCTTTCCTATGGAGCCTTGACTAGCACTGTGGTGCCTTATTGGAGATGTTAGGAGGATAGATTTTATATGGTATGGGATCCTAATATGATGCTTTCATTTGTCACCCTATTGGAAGGCTCACATAGTGGATAGCCTAAAGTTCTATTACCTTAGGGTGAGCACAAAACCGATAGCTTAGATGTGTTCCACATCATGTTGGATAGTGTAGGCTTGAACTTCTTAGTCATTAGTGTTGTATAATTGTGTATCTTTTTCATTGTTACATACATAAGTGTCTTGAATGTCTACTTTAGTGTGAGTTTTGCATGGGGCCATACTCTCACTAAAGTGGGGGAAAAATGTAGTAACAAAAAAAGTATCCCTTTTTCTCACTAATTTTAGAATAACTAATAATAAAATGAGCTTAATTATTCCTTGATTTAGTGTTTTAATCTGTTTTACCCATTCACATTAAGTTTAGAGCCCTTTTAAACTAAATAGACTTAATTTTTCCTTATTTAGAGTGTTGCAAATTGTACCTTTACACTTTCACACTAATGTAGGGATTTATTAATTAATTGAGGTTAATTTTTGTTAATTTTCCCCTTTCATTCAAATCCAAGTCTAATTAAATGAAAATTCCAAGGGATAAAACATGACATTCATAAATGTCATTACACAACACATAATTTTGGAAGGTGTGTGTCCTAGGCAGGTGACCTAGGACCCATTTTCCACATGTTGAATGGGTCCTCACTAGGTCCTAGGACCTTATTTTTGTATAACATTTCACCTTGTCCAATATTTGTCCTAGGTAAGTGGCCTAGGACCCATTCGACACATGGAAAATTGGCCCTCACTTAGACCTAGGACCCCTCTTTGAAATATGTTTTTAGTGGTATTTTAATGATTTGAAATCCATAATTCAATTTCTGCTTGTAATATTTGGATTTTGAGAAGTAATGTTAAGTTATGTATAAATATAAGGTTATTTCAATAAGTTTCATCTAAGCAACTTTATGAGAAAGTACTAATAGCAACTCTATGATATCAAGAGCATTTCAAGAGAAATTTCTAAGGCATTCAAGGGAATATTTATTGAAGGTTATTGTAGCAATCAAGATTCATCTCATCATGTTAAAGATTTCATGCATCATGCATGTTGTTGAGCTAATGTGGTGATGTATCATTCAATATATAATCAAGAATTCAAGGGAATTGTTTCACATCAAGTTTCATGATCAAGCTCTACATTCATTGAGGCCACTTCATGCTAGTTTGTAGATCTACAATCCAAGGTGTCAATTAGGGTGTGGTGATTTGTGACATTACATTTGTTCATTCATCATTCCTTTATGATTTTATTCATCTCAAGGTTTAATTACCAAAATGGGATTTGACTAAGACAAACCCCTATTTTGTAACAAAACAACATTTTTCTCTCTTTGATGTATGAATATAGGTTTTAGGTTGAAGATCAATTGGAGAGAAAAATAGGAGAAAGTTGCAAAGCTGTCAAAGTTGCAAGAAATTTATCAAATCATAGAAATTGAGCTAAAGGTTTTATTTTCAACTTTTCGTTAGTGACCAACTAAAATCTTAGTGTGCAAACTGAGAGGAACAAAACCCAGAAACTGATTTTCCAGATTCCTCAGTGAGGTTTGAAAAAAGAAATTTGGTGAAAGGTAAATAGAATTTGATCCTTTCAAGACTTGTCTTTTGACTGCTATATCAATTATATTTATTTTTTGTTACCCATTTACACATCATAGTGTTGACAACAATTTTACTTACAACAAATAGGGCAAATAAATTCTTCATTGACAAGACTGCAAAGAGCTTGTCCTTCTTGAAAGATATAGAAGAAAGACAACCTAAAGGGGAATTCTACCTTAATGGGAAAAGATTGGCTTTAGTTCAATCCCAAATCTCTGATAACTAGGTCATGATTGCACGAGGATCACTCTTGGGTACTGATGTGATATTGTTGTTAATCTCAAAGGGACTATGATTATTTCTAGTTTTGTTAAGAATCATAAGCATCATACACAATATTTCCACTTCATTCATAAAATAACATCATGAAATCAAAATATTTACAACAATATTTCATGAACATCACAAATTCTTTGCTATCACTTAAGTAGATCTAGCATTAAGCATTCAACAAGTTTATGGAAAACAAAATATTTTCAATAAAATTTCATCCATTCATTCAAATTTTTGGAACATTTTCAAGAATTTAAACATCTACTCTAAAAATAATGCATTAAAAAATGCTAAAAAAAAAAAAATTCTCCTGGTTATTCTCCATGGATGCCCCAAAGAATTAGTTAAAATAGAGAAAATGACTTTATACTTCACCAAATTGCTTCACAACTACATATAAAATGGTGCAAACTTTTAAAAAGAGGGGTTTTGTTTTTGGACATCGAGTAGGTTCTATATGCACTCTTAAATGGCGCAGTATACAATCTTGTTCAGCTGAACTTACAAAACCAACTGCAAAAGATACTAAGATAGGTAGCTATCTAATAAGCTCTAATATTAATCAATGTCTACGTGCATGCAAAGTTTTATACTATAATAGTTCAGAAAACAAGAAAAAAGAACAAAACTTAAAATTTTATGCTCTTTTGACATCCATAAATTATGAACTTAAAATTAAAAAAGGGGATCCTCTGGCCTTCTATAAGAAAAAGGCCTTAGAAATTCAACTTAAAGTTTATCCAGAGAATCAGAAATAACAAATTAAAATGTGGCAAGTGGCATCTGCCAACTATCATCAAGAATATTCTAGACTAAGTCAAGGCTTTGACTTCATCATCAACAACACTTTTACTTCATACTCCAACACAAACACTTTGCATATGTTGAGGCTATCAGCTTCTTTCCAAAATACAAAAATAAGGAACATCTACTAAGACCAAGACCAACTTGCAAACTCAAAATTGTAAACAAAATAAAATATCCATCACACTTCAAGTGTCCAATATCCAGTTCTTCATTTTCTCACTCGTGACTCGAGCTCCGAGATTCTTTCTCCACCTTTCTTCAACCAGTACTCTTGGAAAGCATTCAATACTTGATGCATATGTTCATTCGAAATCCCTTGTATTTCCCTCCAAGTGAGTTTGATCCTAGTATATTCTTCAAATATCTAGAGTATAATATTGTATACACCTAAAAATGGTCTAGATAATCTAATTAATTAAATACAATTTATTTGATTAATTAACCTTAATTTCATCTACTATTAAATAAATAGAAATATTTATTTTTATAGTTCACATTTAATTCTTCTAATTCTTCTATTATTCCATCTTAATTAAATAAAAAAAATTAATACCTTGTTTTATTTAATTATCAAATTCTCCTATTTTAAATCACATCATTCTGTCTTAATTAAATAGATAGGTTCACATACTTTGTTTTATTTAATTGTTCATTTCTTCCATATTTAATTTAATAAATAGACTTCTATAGTTTGTTTTGTTAAATTTAATATCTTATTTCTTCCTAAATTTGAATAAATCCAAAATATTCAAATTCTACAGCTCATCATATCTCACCAATAAAATTAGATATTCTATGTCTAATTAATTCAACTTGGCATTCATGGGAAAACTATGGAGACAAATTGGAAATCAGAATTCTTCATCTCCTTCCTCTAATTCTTCCTATCATCTAGCCTGATGTTTTCATGGGGAGGAACCATTCCCATAATCAACTCAAGGTTCTTCATCTCTCACCATTCAATCCTCCATATTAAATCCAGGCCTTTGTTGTGCTACCTCTTCACAAAATTGATGTTGTGAATCTATAAATACAAGCTCATTCTACAGGAAAAAGGATCTTGAATCCCAAATATATGCAATCTTACTTTGCAGAAATAACAATCAAGCATCTAAGCATTTGAGAAATTAGCATTTAGCAATAGCAAACATAACATTTTAGAATCATAATCATGGTTGTATCTTAGTTTTACTATAGTTTCTTTTATCGGATTTCGTGTCAATTTAGATTACATTAGCTTCCTTTTATCATTTAGCAATCATCATATAGGATTATATCATTTCATTTTAGCAACATCTCATTCTCTAGATTTGCATTGTAACAATCACAATGCTTACCAAATCTTAGAGCCCTGTGACTTAATAAATCTTTAGAGATAGAGAAAAATATGACGCTTTTAGTAGATTCTTGCTTTAAATTAGTTTAATTGCTTTTAAATCTTTGATATAATGTCTTATTAAGAAGTTTTCTTAGTTTACTTATTCCACACTCATATTTTGGCACCCACCGTGGGGCCCTAACCCCATATTTTAACATTTTTTTTTAAAAGTGTTTGTACAGGATTCAGACGTGTTTTCTTTTAGCAAGATCAGGGGATTCTATAGCGCATCCACCGAAAATTTTAGCGCTTTTTACTGTTTTAGTGCATCCAACGAAAACTTTAGTGCTTTGGTAAACTGTTTTAGCACATCCACCAAAGGCTACAGGACAATTGACTATTCCATGATCAATCCTATTTTTGCACTTCCGAAAAATTTTGTAGCACTTCTGATTAATTCTGCAGCACTTACAATCATTTCTATAGTGCTTCTGATAAATTAAGTGGTACTTATGACCTCTGTTATAGAGCTTCTATAACTTGTCTGGAGCCGACATGACCACAGCCAGTAATTTCATTTTTTTCATTTAGACTAAAATAAACCAATCCTAGGATAGTCATTTGGATTAAAATATATCAATCCTAAGGTAGTCATCATACATTTTCTATTTAGGTTAAAATCATGTCTTTTGTGAAGCAATATCTTCACATAGAATAGCAAATTGTCATTTGGGCTTTAAAATTGAACATTGATTATTGTGATTGTGTGGTGATAGGCCTATACTCTCCCCTTAACTGGGTGATCAAAATTCTAGACTCATCCTTTAATTTCATGCAATTTACGCTTTGTTAAATCCTTTAGAAGACCTATCATAGTGGAAAAAAGTACTCACCCTACAGGAACAACCTGAGTGGGAACAAACCAAAGCTAGGTTTTCCAACCCACTATAAAATAAAAGTGAATCTAGGGAAACCCAAATTTACTGAAAGTGTGCAAGATAACCATCCCAAAAATATTTGTTCTAAAGATTGGGAGGTCTCCTGAGGGACTTTATTATTTGTCTCTCCAAATGGAAACCCTATCTACAAACCGTAGTGTAGAATACAACTTGTCATTTTCTGAACATTGTAATACTCAACGGTGCAAGGGGAGGGAAGAATCTACCCCCAAGACACTCACCATATAATTTCCAAGGATCGTTTTGTCAAGGGATCAAGAAATTGAACTTTGAGTATGCACCTAGAAAAGATAAAAACACAGGTGCTCTTTAGGGGGTGGCACTATTGTGTGAGTCGACGCAATTTTAAGATGTGGGTTGTTTGAGTATAACAATGACCTTTTGACCTTAAGAGTGAGTTTGTTTGAGGTATATTCTTTGTTAAAAACCTATGGAAATCAAGAAGTATCATGTTTAATTCTTGAACATACACTTATTGTTTGGATTCTAGGACTTAAAAATGACTATTTTACAATAGCTTGTGTTTTCAAATCATTAAAATCTAGATAAAGATCATCCAGAAAAACACAAAGAGTCAGAAAAAATAAAATTGTGAAATTTATGATTAGGGATTGGAAATCCACAACGTTTTTCAACAAATCCCTCACAACAAGAGTCAAGAAACTAAAGAAGCAACTTAGCTACAAAAAAATAATTGAAAAGAAGACGCTTGTTGTATCAAAGAAGAAAATTTTTGTTGGAACATAGAACTTTTATCCATAGGTATCATGACTTTTCTAGGGGATATACTAATTATTTTTCCTTAGATCCTTTATGTTCACAAGCTTACTGTCAACGAAGAGATCTTTCACAAAAAACATAATCATAGTTGACCCATTTTCTAGTCTTTCATCCCACAACTAGAAATACAATTTTCCAATAGGCTAGATCAATTCTTACAATAAAGAAAATCTTGGAAACATTAGGCTTGTCATCCAAAATCAGAGAATTAACAATAGAGATATCCTATCAAAATACTAAAAAATTCAGAAAATTACACCAAAAAAGTTAGTCTCTTCACAAAGAAGAAAATTAGACAACACTGTGGAGTCCCAAAATAATGCTTACACAGTCTATTTTAGTGCTTCCGTGCTATCTTTTAGCACATCCACAATTGAAATAGCACATGTACAATCAATCTTAGTGCATCTAACAAATCTTATAGTGCTTCGATGCCAACTGTAAACAAAATTTTCCAGTGTCAGGAAATCACCAATATTATAGCACTTGCACAGTCTATTTTAGCGCTTTCGCGCTATCTTTTGGTACATCCTACATTCAAATAATGCATTTGCAGTTTGTTTTAGAACTTCTAACAAATTTTTTAGTGCATCTTCCAACTGTAACTAAAAATTACCAGTGTCAAAATTTACTAGTCTTTTAGCACATCCATAGTTTGTTTTAGTGCTTCTACTATGTTTGACAATTCCTTTACCATACCTTTTAGCGCTTCTGAAATATATTTTAGCACTTCTACCCTTTGTATTAGCACTTCCACATAACAGAAAAATAGATAGTTTGTAGAAACATTGTTGGCATCAAAAACTCGGGTTTTTATCAGACAAAAACATATTTTACAGTCCAGATAGTGTCTTAAACTTGAAACAAAATAGGTTCTTACAAGTCAAAATTATTTTCAACTTAAACCCAAATCTTGTAAACCACAAAGTGTCCAATTATCAAAACACAAATCTTGATTATTGAGTTAAGTTTCCTCATCAGGATTTTGACATCCTATAATCACAAAACAAAACACAATAATCATATTTTTAATTTGGTCTCATCAATAGAATATATCATTCTATTTGACTTTGTTAAAATCAAATTGACTCTCATCCAAACATAGAAGATCAAAGTTTAGTGAAAATAACAAATACTTGTATGCCAATCTTGACAAGGTTACAAAGACAAAAACTTAGAGAGAAGGAAATTGAAACACCAAACGTCATGAATAAAGAAAACCCCTTTCACAGATTCCATCAAAATGATACCAATGAAATAACTCAAGAGGATATACAAACTGCCCAACAAGATCCAAATTTTCACAAATTCATGGAAAAAGTCTTGGAAAAAGATATGGAAAAATACCTCTTGATGCTAGTAGAATTAGGTGCAAAACTTCCAAAAGATTTTGATATTAATCAATTAAAGGAAACACCTAGAACAAATGAAACTGAACCACACAACATGGAAGACACAGATCAAGTGGTTTCTCTAACATCTCAAATGCAAAATTTATAACAAAAAAATCAAGATATGCAAAAGGGAACCACAAAGAGGTATTCGTTACAAGACATTTGTCCTTATCCCTTTCATCCAAGTGTAGACATGATACCCTTCCCTAGACATTGTGAATTTCCCAAATATGACAAGTGCAATGGAAAAACAAATCCAATTGACCATGTAAGGGAATTAAAAATAATAATTTTAGAGTTTGCACAAGAGGATACTTACCTAATGATGTTATTTCCTACGAGATTAGGAGGTCACTGTATGGAATGGTTCTCCAAATTACAACTAGGGATTCGGTCCTTTGAAGAACTAGTCAACAGATTCATCTCACAATTCTCCTTCAACATTCAACATGATGTAACCATAAAAGATCTATACAACATGAAACAAAAGAAGGGTGATACATTCCTATCATTCTTATAATATTGGTGAAAGTTATTCACTAGATATCCTTGATCTATACCTGAAGAGGAAAAGATTGATTTATTTATCGACAACTTAAATGATGACATGAGTTATAGACTAGAACTGCAATGTTCCTGGACATTTGAAAAAGTGATTGAGAATGGGCTTAAAATCAAAGAATCCTTAGTCAAAAGAGGAGTGATTAAACATTACAATGATATATCAAACAATGCAAATTCCTCAGATCAATATGGAAACAATGACAAGCCTAAATTTTGACAGAAAAATAGAAATATTGGAAACAATGATGCTACAACTAACACACAAAATACAAAACTAATATTCAATTTGATGGCAACAACTGTGAAAACAAATCAAAATGACAACCAGAACAAAAATCAAGGTACCACTCAAAACAATAACCCAAACAATGGAGAATCTCTACCAACATCATATCAATGCCAATCCAATTGGCGAAGATTTACACCATTAGGACAAACCTTGGAATCAACAATGAGAGAGCTTATTGCAAATAGACTTATTACCCTACCAGAAGCAAGAAATTGGGAGCCGAAAGTGAAACCATCTTGTTGGAATGATGTTGATTATTGTAAATTTCATAAAAATAAAGGACATAAAACAAACGACTGTATGTGATTAAAACATCTGATACAAGACTTGATTGAAGCAAAGAAGGTGTTTGTTGAAGGACATAAAAAAAAAGATCACAGTGTGTTTACAAATCCTTTACCCAATTACAAAAAAAGGAGAATCTTCTTCAAACAATAAATGAAAAAGTGTAAACTATATTTATGACAACACAATCCATTGCATCTCTAAGGTTGAGAAAAATAAGGTCATTAATAATCAAACATATAACATTAACATCAATGACACATATATCCTTGAATGTGATCCCAAACATAAACACATCCAACAACCAAATCAATGTCATAAAAATTAGGGAAAGACAAGACTATCAACCAATCAATGCAATGACAAGGGGGTAGTCCAAAGTGATACTGAAAGGAGTTTCATCTAAAACAACTACTCCCCCTTCAAATCAATATAGCATAGTGGATCAACTACAAAAGATACTAGCACATATATCCATATTGGAAGTTCTTAAAATTTCATCATCACATAAGGAAGTTCTAGAGTAGGCTCTAGTGGCCACTACGGTACCCCAATAATTTGGATGTCTATCAATTTCAAGCTATGGTGGGATATCTAACCTTGCCTCATTGTTTGTCATTCTTTGAACAAGATGATGTGTCACTAAATCACCCACACAATGTGACCCTGCATATAGAGATTCTAATCCATAAACACCATGTCAAGCATGTCTTAATAGATGGCAGAGTTGGATTGAATATTTGTACTTTAAAATTAATTTTTGCACTAGGTTATTCTAACAACGCCATTGATGCCAGAAGAAAGATAACAATAAAATCATATGATGAAGAGGAAAGGTCTTCCAAGGGGCTGATTGTACTACCAATTCAAGTGGGACTGATTGCCAAGAACATAGTTTTCCAAGTGTTAGAAAAAGAGCTAACATATAGCATACTCTTGGTACATCCATGGATTCACAAGATGCAAGCAGTACCTTTGACATATCATCAGTGTTTGAAATTCCCTATCAATGGACAAGAGGTCACTATTTTAGCCAAATACAATAATCCCCAGACTTGTAACATGCTTAAAGCAAATCAAGACACTTTGGTGCCCCACAATAGAGAAGTTATCACTTCAAGTTCATCTAGTGGTGAAAAGAAACTAAATTTTATATCCAAATGGGTTGAGAAGAAGGACAGGTCAAAGGAAACAATTGTTGCTAACTCAAATTTATCAAAAAATGAAGGTCCCCTGAATACTCTATCACAACAATTGACAGACAAGATCCAGTTAAAGGACAAGGGCTTGAGAGAATATTCCATTGAGAAATCTTTGTGTCTTCCACAATTGCTGCCATCTCCAAAATCATATGGACGGCCCAAAACAAACACACAACAATCATCACAACCTATCATGGTTTTGGATGAAAGGTTTGTAAAATCAGCTACTTTAGAAGATGAATTAGAAGAAAAATCCATTCTCAATTGGATCTACAAAGATGAAGAAGCCTCAAAATCAAAAAATATTAGCATAAGGACATATCAATATGGAAAAGGAAAGGCTATCTTAGAGAAAATGGGCTATGAAGAGCAAGGACCTATTAGAAAAAGAAAATATGGCATTATAGAACATATTCAACCTCTAACACTGCAGCCTAAAGACAAACCATAATTAGGCTATACAGGGGAATCAAAAGAAGTAACTCAGAAAGTGGTAGAAAGGATTCTTCAAATGAGGGATGGTTCTGAAACAGATTCCAATGAGTATGAATGGGATCATTTATCTGCAACATCATACATTGAAAAACACATTGTTGTCATAAAAGTATATACAACCACACAAGAGGAGTGGAAAATTTTAGGAACTAGACCACTTGTAATGGGATCACCAAATATCGATGACTCAAGTGATGATGAACAAACATCGAGTGAGATAGACGAATTGGAGGAGAGTAATATCATAGGCCTTGACCTTCTCATTGACAACTTTGACCACATGGCTATTGGAACCCTCACTATCGTCGACCTTACTCAACGTGAGGACTTTTTACCCTTGATGCATCTTGAACTTATTGATTGGGAATCAACCGAACCTATTACTATACCAATCTTTTCAAATGATGATGCCATCATAAATTTTCTTTGTAGTGACACACCTGATACAAGTTCTACCCATAACACTCATAATGACACTTCAAATCAAGAGGGTTCCAAATCTTCCAGTTGCAAAATTGACAACAGGAATAATGGATCTAATGGTGAAAACCATTCAATGGCAGCATATTAGATCTTGACAAAGTAAAAATAAAGAACACATCTAACAATGAAAAAATTTCTGAGGAACTAAAAGATGGGAGATTTGACACCCTTCTAGAACATTACCATGATAGATCATTAGTACTAGTGGAGTTCACACAGTCCATAAATCTTGGAACAACATAAAGCTAAAGAATTTTACATCTGGCAGCATCTATGATAGAACAGGAGAAACTCAAATTCACCAAATTCTTTGAAAAATGACATAAATTTTGCTTGGTCTTATTTTGATATGCCAGGATTAGATCTAGATCTCCTGATGCATCATCTGTCTCTACCATCCAGAATCAAACCTCTAAAGAAAAAATTGAGAAAAATGCATCCCCAAATGGTAAAAGTTGAGCTAAAAAATTTGTTGGATGCAATATTTATCAGGTCTATTGATTATGTTGAGTGGATCTCAAATATTTTGCTGGTATCTAAATCGGATAATAGTATCAAAATATGCATATATTTTAGAGATCTAAATAAGGCATGCCCAAAGGATGATTTTCCTTTACCAAGCATTGACATTATTGTCAATTTAATAGCAGGACATGCCATGTTGTCATTAATGGATGGATTCTCAAGGTACAACCAAATCAAGAGAGCACTTGAAGATCAGGAAAAGAAAGAATTCACTTGTCCTTGGGGTACATTATGTTGGAATGTCATTCCCTTTGGGTTGAAAAATGCAAGTGCAACATATCAACAGGAAATGACCACTATTTTCCATGACATGATGCATACTTTTATGGAAGATTATGTGGATGATATATTGGAAAAATCATACACCAGAGAAGGACATCTAGAGATCCTTGGAAAAGTCTTTACCAAACTAGAATAGTTCAATGTCAAATTGAACCCTAAGAAATGTGTGTTTGGGGTTACATCAACAAAGCTCCTTGGATACATAGTCTCAGAAAAAGGTATTGAAGTGGATCTAGCTAAGGTCAAAGCAATAATGGAGATGCCACTACCTAAAAATATCAATCAACTACAATCTCTACAAGGCAGGCTATAATCAATCAGGAGATTTATCTCCCAATTGGTAGACAAAAGTCATCCATTCAATCATCTATTTCATAAGAATGTCTCATTCAAGTGGGATCAAGAATGTGAAACAACTTTTGACCAAATAAAGCAATATTTGATATCACCTCCCATTCTCATGCCACCTACAACAAAGAGACCATTGTTACTATATATTGCAACAAAAAATATTTCTTTAGGAGCTCTATTAGCATAGGAATATTTTGAGGGAAAAGAACAAGCTATTTACTATATCAGCAGGACTCTCAACAGTTATGAAATAAATTACACATTCATAGAAAAAGCTTGTTTGGCAATGGTATTTAAAACCTAGTAGTTACCACACTACATGTTGACTCATACAATCAGACTCATAGCAAAGATAGATCCATTAAAATATCTACTTAGTAAAGCTACTCTAACAGGGAGACTAGCAAAGTGGGTCATGATCTTAAGTGAGTTTGACATCCAGTATGTAGACCGAAGAGCCATCAAGGGACAAGTGATAGCTGATCAATTAGCTAAAGCTCTGTGACCAAATAATCATCAAATGAGCATTGAATTTCCAGATGCACACATTTTAACTATTACCACACAACAATGGAGGCTTTATTTTGATGGATCATACACACATGGGTCTAGTGTGGGAATTTTATTTTTTACACCTCAAGGACACACCATCCCAAAGTCCTATAGACTAATGTTTCCATGTACCAATAATGTAGTTGAGTATGAGGCATTGATTATTGGCATCAAAGTGGTAATTGAATGGAAAATCATAGAAATACAAGTGTATGGGGACTCACAACTTGTCATTTATCAGGAAAATGACAAATATCAGAAAAAGGATGAAAATTTCATGCCATATAAGAAAATGATAGATGATCTTAAAAAGTACTTTGTGGAGATCAAGTTCAAATAGATGCCAAGGGCAGAAAACAAAGTTGTGGATGTTATGGTGACAATTTGCTTCTCTCTTGCAATTACTAGAAAAATGAGGCTATTATGAGTTTATGGTAGAATAAGTGTCTAACCCTACCTACAACAATTTTGAATCACAAACCATATGCCAAATAGTCGATGTTCAAAACTCACTCTATGGAGAGATCTATTCTTACCTCAAGGATAATATCCTTCCTCCTGATCTTTCTAGAAACCAAAAACGTAACTTCATCCACCAATTTACACGACATACACTGATTGCTAACATACTTTACTGTCGAGGTATAGATGGTACTCTTCTTCAGTGTCTAGAACATCACAAATCTGAAATAGCTTTATGTGAGGTCCATGAAGGTATTTGTGGAACTCATTCAAGTGGACTAACCCTAGCAAAGAAATTCCTCTGTTTAAGGTATTACTAGCCAAATATGGAGGAGTCTTATCAATTTGTTAAAAAATGTCAAAAATTCCAAATTCATGGTAACTTAATCCATGTGCCAGCACAAGAATTGCAACCATTTACATCAACATGGCCCTTTTTTCAGTGGGGATTGGACCTGGTAGGAAAGATAAATCCATTTTCATCCAATGGACACAAGTTCATAGTCATAGCAATGGAGTACTTTACAAAATGGATAGAAGCGGTTCCTTTAACAACAATCACTAGAAAGAAGATCTCATCTTTCATACTAAATTATCTCATTTGTTGGTATGGCATACCTCATTCCACTATAATAGACAATGGTAGACCTTTTAAGAACCAAGATGTCTAGGAATTGTGTGAAATATTTCATATCCAACATTGTTTCTCAACACCATACTATCCTCAGGGAAATGGCCAAGCAGAGGCCTCAAACAAGACAATTCTAAAAATACTAAAGAAAAGGGTTAATGATGTTGGACATGATTAGCATGTTCAACTAAATCCTACACTATGGGAATATCGAACTAGCATCAGAACACCTATAGGAGCTACACCATATGCCTTGGTTTATGGATCAGAGGCCATCTTACCTATTGAAGTAGAGATACCATCACTTTGTGTCTCACTGAAGGGTATAATTACAAATGAAGATTATAGAGTATCTAGACTAAAAGAACTGGAATTGCTAGATGAACATTGCCAACAAGTTGTAAACCATTTAAAATCATACCAACAGAGGATGTCCAAAAGCTACAATCACAAGGTAAAACCTAGATTCTTTCAGGTTGGTGACTTGGCCCTAAAGGAAAACCCTAGAAATTAGTAGGATAGAGAAAAGAAAGGGAAGTTTGAACCTAATTGGCTAGGTCCCTTTGTCATCATATCAGTTTATGGATCTGGAGCACATCAACTGTCCACACCTAAAGGGGATATGTTTGATGAACCTATCAACAGTATCCATCTCAGAAAGTTCTACACCTGAGTCACCTAGTGCACAAATTAAGTTCTAAAATGGTTACCTTGATGAAAACCTGGAAAACAAGCATCTTGTTGACAGAAAAATAGAAAAATATAAAAAAATAGAAGAGGAAAATACAAAAAATCAAAATGACTGAAAAAGTGCAATAAAAACATGTGGTGAAAACCTAGAAACAGGCGCTACTTGTGATTTTAAAGCCAATTTTTACATCTATTAGATGTATGTGATGGTCATTACTTTCACCATCACTTTACATCTATTATCATATCATTATGAGTGGTCAAGTCCCACCCTAGCTTGGTGGATAAATCCTGACCTCACTGGGGGCAATAAACATCGAGCTTAACCAAAATGAACAAACAACAAGAAGAAAAACACAACAAAAATAATGATCAAAACATAACCCAACATGGAACATCAATCACCATTGAAAACACATTAGACATCCACATCATATCATAAAATCCAAAAAAAAGTCAAAAAGGTCAGTCTCAAAAAGTCAAAAATAGAGTTTTTGTTAGTTGAACTACGTGGTCTCTGCATGTATAATGCAAAAAATCCTAATCTTTAATCAGCCCCCAAGGCCCCTAGGATAGGTCTTTGGGTTAGGTTTTTTGGTCAAAATATTGGAAAATCACAAAAACATCATAAAATCAAAATGGATGATCTAATCTGAATAATGGTTGAAATACTTTAAGCAAAGGTTGGATATGTTGTACTTTGATCTTTGTTATCATTTATTTGGAGAAACTCGATGATGTATTGAACTAGAGAAGCTAGGAAGGAGAATGATATTTTCTTTATCTGTTGTATGTGAATTAATCATAATTACTGTGTGAACTACTGTGGGAAGTGCTCTACAAAGTATCATGGATGGAATTCCAATTCACATAGGAAAGTGACTAATTCTTGTCTATTTATGCAAGAAATGCTCAAGTTATCTCAGTTTAATTATACCTAGATGCTTGTGTTCACTTGCAATATCAAAAATCATGAAAGTAATACTAAGGTCATCTTAGTTTAATTATACCTAGATGCTTGTGTTCACTTGCAATATCAAAAATCATGAAAGTAATACTCAGGTCATCACGGTATAAATTATACCATTGATTCTTTTACTCACTTTCAACATTTTTAAAGCTCTATGATGATACAAAGCACCATAAAAGTACTATTAAGATGTCAATTTTTTCATATAGATTTGCATGGTAAAAATAGATTGCATTCATAATAGTTTGGCATCTGCAAAATATTTGTTACATAGAAGGGTAGCCAATTCCAAACAAAGATATTTTTTTCTCATTATGGATTGAGTATACTTGACATTAACAAAAACATCATAATTATCATGTAGTTGCATCATCATTTTCATTGCATACATATAGAAATCATTTATTTTATCATTTCATCATTCGTACATTTAAATCAAAAAAATTGCATTGATCATATCATATTTTTTATATCACACATCATAAAATTGCATAAGAAATTCTCAAAAATAAATTTCTATAGTTGCGTTTCATTCATCCATTAATCATATCATATATCATGTATTCAAAATACAATTATATTTATCATTTTTCATTCACTTATTACATCATATATTTGCATTTATCATAAGAATAAAAGTACACACATCCCATTTACATCGCACATCATATATCATTTAAAACATCATATCCATATATCATTGCATATAGAAAAATTATCAATGTAATTTTAGAATTATACGTCATCATACATCCATTTTATCCATTTAAATACTACTTACATCATGCATTCAATACATCATGCATCATCTATTCATACATCATGCATCCATACATCATCATTATGCACATCAAAAATAGATCATAAATCATAGCATATCATCATGATTATAAAACTACATCCATAACATCATTATATATAAAGATCATCACATAGTATATAGAATATAGGAAATAAATGCATCTGTCATATAATCAAATAGAACACATAATAGATCAATAAAATCCACTACATATCATATAGATCTCAAAATCATAAATGTCAAGTAAACAATGATGTCTGAAATGAAAAGAGATATATCATCAAAAATGGCTATAATCAGAGTGTACATCACATCTCAAAATATAATAGAGGGTACAATCATGAAACTAGGTGCTACTGGCTCTAGACGGTGTTGGCATTTTAGGACCACTCCACCACCAGATGTACTGGGATCTCTCGAGTCTCTCGGGAGAGGCCATTTCACACCTCTACTCACATTCCTTGAATGGGACCTACTAAATCAGGACTTCCCATAGCTCACTCTCTGCTCTAAAGGGATGACATCATAGAATTTACCCCTATAATACTCTACCTCTCGACCAACGGGCAACCTCTTGCATATAATCCACTACAATGGTACCATCCACCAATCTTTGCAATCTCTTAGCTGCAGCCTGAGCTCCATCTGCAATAAATTTGGCGGCATCCCTCTCAGCTTTCAATGATGCAATTTGAGCCTAATCCCCTCTACAATCTGTTTAGTGGCATCCCTCTCGGTTGTCAATGTTGTAATTTGTGCCTAAGTTGCATCCAACTAAGTCTACACCTATGCATAAGCCTAAGCCTGTGCCTATGTTTGTGTCAATAAACCTTGGGCCCAGGTCAGCTGACCCTATCAAGTTTGTACCTGTACCTGTAGACTCACTATATGGGTTTGTTGCTGCTACACATGCTACTTTGAAGGGGTTACCACTACTTGCCTCTTACGAGGCACCGTATACTCCTATACATCTATGGCTGGACCTGACCCACTGGCTACATCTGGTCCTCCACCTCCATACCCCTCATCATCATCAATGCTATCATCATAATCACTATTGTCCTCCTCATCACCACTACCCTCAACATCCTTCGCCTTGTCCTCACCAACCTCCTCTCGGCTCTGTCGATGACGATGTATAATGGCAACCTCTTCCTTAGCATGTAATGGTGTTGTCTCATCGGGAATGGTAATACAGGGAAATGGATGTAACACTAGATACTCTACATAATCGGTTGTGACTGGTGGCTCAACAATATTTGGATGGATCTCCCAAATAAGAGGTTGTAAAGCTTAGAACTCCTACACTACCACATCATAAGACAAACTAGGCCCCCAATCTGTAGAATCTAACTATTGATGAGCATAGTGGGAAACACCCTAGGGAATGCCCTAAACAATTCCATACTAAGGAAGCACTCATCTTAGTAGAATTCTCTCCATAAATCCATCATGTCCAACCAATCAAAATAAACGACTCACAAAACAATGGGAATTGAACATCATCATCATCCTAGTACTCACAATCTAAGTATGGACACCATATAGCAATCTCCATGTCATCCAATACTTGTCTCCAATTCTCTAACTTACCTAGTCTAAGCTGAGTAAGTCAACCTACATATATTTCAACATAAGGCCACCTGGCGGGATGTTGCCTCACCATCACTAGTTGTGTGACAACAATATTCTCCCACACCCACACCTGAAGTAAAGTGACTCTGGTTGATAAACTCCAACCTCCAAAGTAGACCATCGGATGCAAATCATGATACAAATGGGAAATCATACACATGCCCCAAGCATATCTCATCCCGCGCATGATCATGCTCTTTAGTACATGGCCCAAACCAATAGAGAATCCCTTTGACCTGCGATCAGGACAAAGGAACCCTCCAATGAATCCAGCAAGAATTGTCAGCAAGGTGGCATAGGAATCCACCATCTCATGCCACGAAATCCAACATCCAACAATAATATCATCTTGAAACACTCTTTGAAGAGGATCAGTCCCACCCTGCTCTAATGAATCATAGACAACAATATCCCCAACAACCGGTATTCATAGAATACACTAGACATCCTCAAGGGTAATTGTAATCTCACTGGTAGCTAGGTGGAAGGTATTATGCTCACTATGCCAGCTCTTCGCTAAAGCTTTCAGGAGACCCTAATTAATCCTAATTTGGGGCATATCCAACAAGGAGGACGATCCACAAAATGTAATAATAGTTGTCTCAGGCTAGGCCAGTTGTGGTATCATATCAAATGTCTGAGGAAACCACTCTCTAACTTGGAGGTTTGTCAAAGCCTCCTATCATCATGAAAAATTCATAATTAGTACTCTTGGTCAAATCATCAAACATCAATTATCCTATGAAACCTAATCAACTCTTGGTGATACTTTTAATTAAATCTCATGAGAAAACATCATTGAACCTCATCTATCATGAGGTCAATACATCAAGTCAACCTTGTCTATCATGAGGTCAATACATCAAATCAACCTCGTGTATCATGAGGTTAATACATCAAATCAACCTTGGCTATCATGAGGTTCATCAATCAAAAAAAAATTATTCCTTGCCTATCATGAGGATAATTATCATCAATCAATCATTAGACCTTGCCTACCATGAGGTTGAACATCATCTACTTGACCAAGATCATCAATCATATCAATGCAATAGCTGACATGATCGAAATTGATAAAATCAAGAACAAAATTGACAAACTTTATCAATCTCACTTGGAAGTGCTAAAACAGATGCTCAAAGAACTAAATCATCAAAAGCATTATTTCATTAGTCAAAAGCGCTATTACAAGTGGTCAAAGTGCCACTTCATCAAAAGCACTATTATATCAGGTCAAAGCACTAAACTATAGGGCAAATGCACTAAACTAGAGAAAGTGCTAAAATAAAAGGTAAATGCGCTAAAATTCCTATCCTAGGCACTAAAACATCAAAAGCGCTAAAATAATCTACCTAAGTTCTACAATATCTAGCCTTAGTGCTAAAGCATTAAAAGCACTATAACAGATGTCTGAAGTGCTACATCGACATGCAAAAGCACTAAAAGAAACGTAAAATTTCAAATACAAAAAATGCACAAAAAATAAGAAATGCACGTAAAACGAGGGGGTTCATCGGTACGTACCAAAGGTCTATAGGTGGCCGGGTGGTTATGTCATCGCACACGCTCAAACTGGTGAGTGTGGTAAGGGATTGTCATCTTGCTCCAAATAGCTCAAATTGCTCTCTCTCACAAATGTTTCAAATTCAAATGCACAAATTAGTTTGAAAATGACCTTTTGACCTTTTATAGGTTATTTAAGATGGGATTTTTGTGGGGTTAATTTTTTTTAAGGGAGATTAATTAAAATTCATCCAGGGGCAATTTTCTACATTTTTTATGAAGAGATAAATTATTTCAACACCAACTCAACATCGAATCATCATCAAATCATTGAAAAATCATAAAAATTTGAAAAATTCCAAAAAAAAAAAATCAAAAATCATTAATTTATCTCCAAAGGGAGCATATATTCATCATTACCTGAAAATCAACGTCTAGGGCATACTGAAATTTTTTTCATCAATACTAGTAGTAGCAGCACAAAATTTTCTTTGAAGCAATGCATAAACACATCACTTCAAAGAGTGGAAAAATGTATACACCTAAAAATGGTCTAGATAATATAATTAATTAAATATGATTTATTTGATTAATTAACCTTAATTTCATCTACTATTAAATAAATAGAAATATTTATTTATATAGTTCACATTTAATTCTTCTAATTCTTCTATTATTCCATCTTAATTAAATAAACAAATTTAATACTTTGTTTTATTTAATTATCAAATCCTCCTATTTTAAATCACATCATTCTATCTTAATTAAATAGATAGGTTCACATACTTTGTTTTAATTGTTCATTTCTTCCATATTTAATTTAATAAATAGACTTCTATAGTTTGTTTTGTTAAATTTAATATCTTATTTCTTCCTAAATTTGAATAAATCCAAAATATTCAAATTTTATAGCTTATCATATCTCACCAATAAAATTAGATATTCTATGTCTAATTAATTCAACTTGGCATTCATGGGAAAATTGTGGAGACAAATTGGAGACAAATTGGAAATCAAACTTCTTCATCTCCTTCCTCTGATTCTTCCTATCATCTGGCCTAGTTTTTTCATGGGGAGGAACCATTCCCATAATCAGCTCAAGGTTCATCTCTCACCATTCAATCCTCAAGATTAAATCTAGGCCTTTGTTGTGCTGCCTCTTCACAAAATTGTTGTCGTGAATCTATAAATACAACCTCATTCTATAGGAAAAAGGATCTTGAATCCCAACTTTGTGCAATATTACTCTATAGAAATAGCAATCAAGCATCCAAGCATTTGGGAAATTAGCATTTAGCAATAACAATCATAGCATTTTAGAATCATAATCATCGTGCATCTTAGTTTACTGTAGTTTCTTTTATCGGATTTCATGTAAATTTAGATTATAGTAGCTTCCTTTTATTATTTAGCAATCATCATATAGGATTACATCATTGCATTTTAGCAGCATCTCATTCTCTAAATTGGCATTTTAACAGTCACAATGCTTACAAAATCTAAGAGCCCTGTGACTTAATAAATATTTAGAGATAGAGAACAATATGATGCTTTCACTAGATTCTTGTTTTAAATTAGTTTAATTGATTTTAAATCTTTGATATAATGTCTTATTAAGAAGTGTCCTTAGTTTACTTATTCCACACTTATAAATACTATTATTTTGCACTTTGTCTCCTTCATATTTAGCTATAGTGTTCCTACACTGTATAATTTCATGAATGACCTCTCACATTAATAGCTGAACAAGATCTATATTTATTCTTTATATCCATTCCTTGAAGGCTTTAGCTTCTTTTCCTTCCTATCCTAATGTCTAGGGATCACAACTTTGATGTGCTAGAATTTCAATAAATTCTTGATTTTCATCAATCAATTTTTTGCATTCTACAGTAACCTTTTCAAATCCTTGGATGCATTGTATTAACATGTCACCTTCCCATTTCAGTTGCCTCTTCCATTTCTCTAGAAATGGAAGTTCTTGTTTTGATATTACATCACCTTGTATTAACTCTTGGATATTTAATTGCATAGGAATTTCAATGTTTCGTCTTTCTTCAATAACTTTCTTCTAGTGAAATATGCATTCATTTTCAAATCTTTTTGATTTATCTAAAGGGAAGTATGCTTCCATGTGTTCCCTATTGCATTTTTAATAAATTCTTCCCCTTTCTTTACCCAATACTCAATCCATTCTTCAAACATATTCATTTTGTGGTGAATTGTTGCAATTTCATCCACTTGTTCTTGTGACATCAATACTAGATGTTGGGGCAGTTTAGCTTACTCTTGATCAGATAAAATTAATGAATTTATAAAATGCTCCAAGGTAGCAACCCATTCTTTCAATTCTCTTTTCTTCTATTTATATTTTTTCACTATGGCAATAGTAGCATTCAAATTCACTTTTATTTCCTCTAACTCTTGCTTCCAAGATGAGTGTCTGAGGTTAATACTTATTATCTTGTACTCCTTAGGAATTATTTCATGTATTTATTTATCTGTTGTTGGAGTAGCTATCTGTATGGTCCTATTACCATCTACATTTCTTTGTATGACATGTTTTTTTTGGCTCTGTACCTAGGTTTAGGAGTGTCTACTTCTTGTATAAAATTGTTAAGATTCAGAGGCAATACTTCTACTTCCATTGGGGAAGCCAATTCCCTGATCAACCAATTAGGTGTATCATCATCTTTCTCTACCTCTATAACATTTTTTTTTCTTGCTTGCCACTTGATTTAGGAACTTCTTCTCTTTGACCTGTCACATCTTCTGAAATGGGAATTTCTTCAATAATTTTTGGCATAGATTCGAGATTAGTAGGGTTTAGCACTATCTCCTCTATTTGAAGAGTTATATTTTCCTATCTATCCAAATTTTCAACTTCATCTCTTTGAACATTACTTTCTTTATTCTCTACTACATTAGGGTTTTCCTAATTTTCAATTATGTCACCTAATAACTATGTAGCTTCCTCATCTTCAATTTTGATTTCAACTTCAACATGGCCTTTCTCTAGTTCTTCAAAGACCTGTGACTATTCATTATCATTTGGAACATTCCTAAGCGAAGGCTAGGAATCAAAAGTATCTTCAAAACTTTTTTAATCAATAGGATCCTACACTATAGTCTCCCCTATTTTCATTTCAAGGATATTGGGGTTTCCCACCTCTAAGGCAAGTGTTCCTTGTATAAACTCTTCTTCTTCAAAATTTATAGGGTTAGAACCTGCATCCTGAATCTCTTCTGTCACTAGATGTACCATAGGTTTATCTTTAGACTTCTTTTCTTTAACTTTCTCCCACATAGCACCCCATTTTAACATTTGTTCTTTAATTCTAGCTTCATCTTCTTCAGAAATTTCCTCCAAAACCACAGGAGTTCCTCCAAGTGTTTGTTTCATACTAGCCATGTTAACAGAAGGGGGAGAAGTAAACAATGTTGTAGCCCTTTGAGATGCAAACCTGGTTTGTGCACCAACATTTTCTATTACTCCTACTTCATCAATAATCAATTTAGTTTTTGGTTTCACTATAAAGGAAGATGCACCTTTAGGTATTGCTTTTGGTTTATCTTTATCTATTTCTGCATCTTTTTGTTTATCAAATGGTTTCATGGGAATTTCTTGTCTTGAAATTTCAAGGGTTCTTTCTTCAATTCTTATACCTAGAGTTACCTTACTAGTTTTCCTTCTCTTATTAGTAGGCTCTCAACTCTCAAATTTTGTTTCATCTCTTTGCTTCCTCCTTTTATCTTCTAAGAATGTGGGCACAATTCCTCTTTCTCTCAAAGCTTTACAAAAAACATCAATCCAGTGTTGAGTATACACTAAGACTAGTTTGGTGAACTCATCAATTGATGTCATATCTTCATTCTCAAAGCCTGGGTCTGGGATGGGTTCATCATATACCATGTCTTCATTATAGAACTTCTTCAACACTTGTCCATCATCCTCTTCTAACTGATTGAGAATGTCATGAAGCTTGAGAATCCAGGAAAATTCTAGAGACAATCATTCATATTTTCCTCTTCTTACTATGTGCTCGTCTTCACAATTAATCCAATAATCTTCCAAATGTGGCACATGAGCATGATAACCAACTATATTCTTGGAAATATTTCCTTCAATATCATAATATATTCTTTTGAGTGGAAACTCTTCAAAATGGCATGTTCTTAATTCTTCTTCATGCAAGTCAGTCACATTGATTGCATTACACTTATAATTTCCTATTGCAATAGGAAACTTAAAAGAGGCCTTCTTGTGAGCATGGCTATAAAGAGCCTAGGACAGTTTCAACTATCTCACCAATTCTGATAAAACAATTTTATATGTTGGGTACCTAGGTAGCATGAATGGATGTCCATCAAATCCCTCCACCCTAATATAGGAGTAAGTAGGGAACTGTATGTATCAATATCCCATTGGTCAAATGATGCTTTGTGCTTCCATAGATAATCTTTTGGCTTTATCACCTTCCATTATTCTGACTAGTTTCATGAAGAACAAATCATTGACTTTCGTGTAATCATCTTTATATCCATGGATAGTGATCTAGGGTAGATGTGCATATATCAAACTATTTCCCACCTTTTTTCCTAAAGTACCAATATGTTTTAGCCCTTGTTTGTTGGCCCTCATGGCACAAGAGTAAATAACATATGATGACACATAGAAGCACTTGGCTTTGGGAAATTTTGTTATCTATTCATATAATTTGTCACTTATAAGCTTTCCCCAATGTAATTGCACGAGACCTTCTGTGGACACGCAAAATATACTGATTGACATAGTGATTTTGATCCTAACTTACTAACATCGTTTCTTCCCAAATCATTCATCGATCTAACCATTTAATCAAATTCCCCTATCTGATTAAATTCATCTATATTTTTCTCTTAATTAAATAAATCACTTTATCTAATTAGGTCACCTTCTCCTGTTAATTAAATCAATCCATCTGATATAATTATCCCTATTTAATTAAATAATCAATTTATTTGATTAAATCCCTAAAGTCTATCAATTAAATTAAATAAATTAAAACCTTATTTAATTTAGTTTAACACCATCTCCTTTAATTAAATAAATCAAACCCTTATTTAATTAACCTCTTGCCATATTCCTCTCTTATTTGATTTAAATAAATCCATAAATCTAAATCAAATAAGTCACATCACCAAATCTCCTGTTAAATTAATTAACCCTTGATTAATTTAATCTAATCTCATGTCACATCCCCTATAAAATGCAAGTTGCACATGAAAATAGATTTAATTCATTTATTAAATCCCTATTTTCTCTCACATGGCATCTTTTTGGAATATTCCCTCCATTTGAATTCAAAAATGCCAAGTCAACATGCACATTCAACAAGGCAATAATTTTATAATATATGTCTTTGCCTTGAGCCAAGTGATATTTTTTATATTTCCTTCCCTCTCACAAGTCATTTTCAACAAATTTGAATTTCAAATTCATCCATTGATTGGCACATTTCTCAAATCTTGCACATCCATCATCCATTCATAGCTTGACAAGTGGCACCACATCATTGGATGAATGTTAGTCCCACATTGCTCAAATTTGGACATTCATCCTTCAATCTCATCTATAAATGAAGAGCTCCACTCCTCATTAGATCACCCACAAATATTGCAAAGTTACCATGCTCAAATACTTATCCATTTCCATTCATAAATCTTGAGTTCTTAGCTAGGTTATTGCAGATTTTAGGCTTGGAGCTCTCACCTTCATCATCAAGTGGATCAATAATCTCCTCAACATTTGAATCTTGCATCATAGGAATTGGGAAAGGGCCAATTTTTACATCAAATTGGCACCAATTCCCCCATGGGATCAAGTGTTTGCTATTTGAATTAGGATTTAATCTTTGGTTTATCAATTTTATTGTGTTCTTCATTATTTGCATTCCTAGTTTGATTTGTAAATGGATTTCATGGGGAATCCTTCTTTTGGTTTGTAATTCCTTGTCTAACTCATTTATTCATGTTGTTTTACAGGTACTAGGAAGAGGGTTCGCACATTTGGCGCTAGAGGGAGGGTTGCATTCCATTAATTCTAACTTTTTCTTGAAAATTTTGCATTTTTCTTCACACACAGAAAATTCCAATGCAGGCTCGTCAACGTCGCAGTTTCAGCACTGCAAGCTCATTAGCATCATAGTTTTAGCACCGCTCGACTCATCCCGCCAAAAAAATTCAAATTCTTAACTCTGCTGCTAGACTCGCCGATCTGCAAAAGTTTCAAAAAAATTTAAACAGCAATGCTTTCGAAAAGTGTGACGCTGGGACAAAACTACGATGCAATCATGCTCTCTGTCCCTACACAAAGCACCGCTGATTGGTAAGCGGCGTTGTAAGAGTGCCGCTGAGAGGAAAAAATAGCAACGCCTTCAGGAGTTGCAATGCTAGAAACAGCAAAAAGGGAGAATTTGTTTTTTTAACACATGTTTTAATTTTATGATTGCTTCTTCCTCTATTTTATGCTTTTTCATTTTTGTGTTTTTTCCAGAATTTAACTATTTTTCTTCTTTGTAGGTTGGAGAATGAAAGCAAAGAAAGGAGGAGTATGGTAATGATACTTTGTCTAATCAAAGTGTTTTTAAACACTTAAGTGTTTGTTTAACACTTCCTTAGGAATTTGTCATCTTCTTCTTCTCTTAGAACACTAGCTTTCATTTGGGTTTAAAAAAGAGTTCTTTTTGTTTATTTCTTGCAAAAGGATTAAAAAGAATCTTAGGACCAACAACTCACTGGATTTTGTTTATGGGACTAACAAATTGAACAAATGTTTATCACTTGTCTTTTTGGTGCTCTAAAAATGAACTCACATATTTTTTTGAGGGTTTAAAAAGAACAAGTGTAGTTGTGTTTGTTGTGAGAGCTTACTTAAACTAAGGGCATTGAAAAAGGACGTATGCGCTTCTCTCGCGCTTTATAGCAATCTTGAGAAAAAAATTTATTTTTCATGACTTTAGGGTGAGACACAGTAATCACCTACACACTTCAATTTGGGTTTAAAATTGAACAAAATCTTGTGTGAGTGTGAGTAAAGCATCATCGCATATATTCTCTCTTTGTCCCATCAAAGATTGATCAAGTTACGAATTTTGTCTTTACTTGCTTTTGTTTATCCTAGACGGCCTGCCTTGGGGAAAAAGTACTCACCCAAGGGAACAACTCAACTGGTAACACTCTAAAGCCAAGAGTATTTTCCAACCAGTATATAAATGTGGATATTAGAGTAAACGCCAATATCACGTGGTTGATTCCCACAAGATGGATCCGAAAGGGGACTCTTGTCGTATGGGTCAACTCCTACGAATGGAAAAGTCCTTACTAAAACCCATGTGTTAGAACTTTCCAAAATCCTTAATCTATTTGTTGGTGCAAGAATGGTCATTTTGAAGCCGCCCCACACTTTTACGGTCTTCTAGTAGAGATGGAAAACATGCCATGGGAGTTTCATGGGTGTTGATGCTTGGTTGCCCTGTATAAGTGAGTGTCGTGGAGGGGAGCCAGTGGGGTCAAGCATCTAACCATTCACTAGAGATAAGCATAGTTGGACTTGTCCAAGTGGGAATCCAACAAATATTTTCTTATACATCCATAGGATTGTATTTATTTTTGGGTTACAAAATGCATTGCTTGATTGAAAACATCATGGAAACAAACACTTAACATTATCCAAATTTCAAACCCTTTTGAGGACAAATACAATTGACTCAATCCATATGTTATAGCTTTCCCTTGGGATTCACATCCTTAGAGGTTTCTAAGCATTGGATTATATCTCAATTTGTTCTCTTAAGTCAACAATAGGAAAACCCTTGCCTTAAGTTCATTAAAATTCCACATAACATATCTTGTGGGGTTTGACAAAATTAAGACATTGGACATCTTAGTTTGAAAACCTAAATGAAGAAAGTGTTTTTGGTAAAATAAATGCATTAAGCAAAGCTAAACAAAATGAACTTTCATATGTGATTGAAAACTTACAACCCCAAAACAAGAAAAAAAAATCATTGGTTGGAAATCCAAAAATGAATGTTCAAATGAAATCATGTCTTGGTTACAAAGGTCCTTAGGAAGCATTTGCATGCTCTTCAATACCTAGGTCTAAGCAAACAAAGTGTACCTTTTTGGGTTCTTCTTAGGATCAAAACATATCAAAATTCCTTTTTCATCCATCCTCCAAAACATTAAAACAATTTCCATCTCATCATCACCTTTTAGAAAAATCTTGAAATCATCCTTGATACTAGGCTTTATGGCAAAATCAAAATTATCAATATCCTTGAGACAAAATCCTTGAAAAAATTAGCAAAAACATCTTTGGATAGGTATGTGTAGATGCATCCTTTTGCATATACTTAGTCAAAGTTATCAAAATTGTCTTTTCTAGCTTAGTGTATGTAGATGAATCCTTCTTCATATTCTTAGTGAAACAATCATCTTGCTTGAATAGGTGTGGGTAGATGCATCCTTCTCCTCACACATATTCAAATTATCATCCTTTAGACAAAGCTATCCCTTAGATCATTATCCAACATCTTAGGGTCATTTTTTCCAAAATCCAAACCTTGGAACCAAATCAAAAATCAAGAATCCAAAGTCCTAAAAGCCTAGTGTCTCATTCAAAATTTATCAAAAGCTGAAACATCCATAACATCCATCCTTAAAAAATCATTATCATATTCTTTATACTTTGACTTTATACTTTGGGACATAAAATAACAATCGATCGAAGGAATCAAGAGATTCATCTCCCATATTCTTGAAGGTTGATCCTTGTTTTATGGTTCAAACTAGATCTCAATACAAGAAGAGTATGGAAGCCAGCAAAGAAACACCCACTTCAAGCAATCTTAGCCAAACAAAAGCAGAAATGAATCCAGCTAAATCAAGCAATCCATTGATCCTCTCATCATCCCAAAATCCACAAGAAGAAAATCAAGGGGAGGACCTTACCTTTGGAATGTCTCGCAAGGAAATGACGAAAATGCTCCAAAACCCAGATAATCATAGAATCATCAACATCATGATGAGACTTAACCCTTCCTTGTACATGCTTGAACTAGCAAAACAAGGGGCCAAGTTGCCTTCAAATTTTGATGTGAGTACTATAGTGGATACATCATTTCCTTCGATCTCATCCACCATTCCCATTTCATGTACACCCCCATCTCAAAAAATCGCCCAAAACATCCCGCAAATCACAACATTGTCTGCTCCAACACAATCCAATGTCAGCAAGGGAAACACATTCCTTAATGCTCTTCAATCACATCCCTTTGTTAATAATCAAAACTTGGACGCAAGCACCACCTTGGAACAAAACATACTCAACAACCCATTACACAAAAAAGTTCCTCTCACTTTACATTATGAACCATCATCAACATCTTTCATGGGGCACCACAAACACCTCTTCTCACAAATTCACAAGAAGAGGGAGATATGTTCAGACTAGGAGGCTTATTCGACACCACAAAATTTTCACAACAACTCACACCTCTCACATTTCTACCTCTCCTACCATTGCCATTATCATCCACACCACTCCTTGGTTTAGGGCTCCCTCCCCTACCAAATATCAATCAAACCTATATCCCAACCGTCAATCAAAGCATTGCACCAAACATACAAAATTCGTCATTGATATCACAACAACAAATGACAAACACATAAGCAATGGCAACATCATCAAACACACCCTTAATATCACAAAACATGGCCTCTCAAGGACCAAACACATCAATACCACTATCAAACACCCAAAACATCAACACAACATCATCATCTACCACCATTCCAAATCCACCACCACCAATGTTCATCACATCAAACCAATATGACACAACATTACAAGCCACTTTCCAAAGAGAATACCAACAAGTTAAAAAAAAAAGTTGTACAACAAGCTACTCAAGCCACACAAAAAGCTGCCCGAGCTGCACAAGCCACATTACAAGCTCAACAAGCTCAAGCTTTACTAAAACAACAACAACAACAACAAGCCGCTCAAGCTACCCAAGTTGCACAAGCATTACAAGCACAGAGGGTCACTCAAGCACAACTATTATTGCAGCAACAAGCATTACAAGCACAAGCAGCACATGCACAAGCACAACTTCTTGAACAAGCAATGAAAATGCAAGCATATCAACAAGCACTAAAGCAATACCAAGAGCAACAAGAAGCATCAAAATTGGTAGCCCAACAACAAGCATTGTTGGAATATCAACAAGTGCAACAACAAGCACAAATCCTAGTGCAACAACAACAAGATCAACAACAAGCTTTGTTCATACAAAAGCAAGTAGAAGCCTACTTCACCCGCCAGAACATATTGATACCATCAAACAATGCACTAACCAACCCATCCATTCAACCAATGATTCAAACACCCCAAAATACTTTCATCCCACCCCCTGATATGCAGAATGATGTGACGACACAACTCAGGTTGCTCTCGCAACAAGTGCTCGATCTTCAATTAGGGTGAACAACCAAAACATCAAGTAACTTGTGTCCTTATCCATTTGATAGGAGCTTAGAAATGAAACCATTCCCTAAGGGATTTGAAATCCCCAAATTTGAAAAATATTAAGGGATGGGAAACCCTGAAGATCACATCAGGGAATTCCAGGTTCATTGCATGGAAGTCGCATATGATGATACTTATTTGATGCGGCTATTTCCTAGAAGCTTTGCAAGTATCGCTATAGAATGGTTCTCTCACTTACCTTTAGGCATTAGAACATTCCAAGAAATCAGGGATGAATTCATAAAAAATTATGCATGTAACATTACAATGGATGTCAGTCTTGAAGAACTATACGCTCTAAAACAAGGAAAGAATGAATCTTTTGCCTCATTCCTTCAATGATGGCAATCCAAGGCCAATCGGAGCAAATGGACCATGCCAGAAGAACAACAAGTCTGCACCATCATATCCAACCTTGAAAGTCGCTTGTCATTTCATCTCAAGGTTCAGGGAATCACCACATATGATCAACTGATTTCCAAGGTGCTTAGCATCGAAAGAACCCTTGTGACTCAACCTATGGAATCAACATCATATCACAAATAGCAAAACAACCGCCCATCATCCAATTATAACGATAAATCTCACACATGGGAAAGGAACAAGAATGTTACTAATGATGGTGTAGTAGATGCCAAGGTGATCATTAGTGGTCCACGCCAAAACACACCCACACCACAAATCCAAAATCAACGCCAAAACACCCATCACACAACATATCAACCCAATAACAATCCTACTATCAATAACCTCAATGATCAAAGAGGACCACCCCAACATAAGAGTTATCCAAAACGAAAATACACTACTTTGGGGGAACCACTTGAAGACATCATGAAAAAGCTCATCGACAAAAAACTCATCAAAGCACCTACATTTGAGAATTACCAAGAACCCGATGTCAAACCTCCTTGGTATAACAAAAATCAACTATGTGAATTTTACAAAATAAAAGGTCACACCAGAAACAATTGTATGAGACTTAAAAATATCATCCAAGATCTCATTGACAAAAGAATCATAAATGTGGAACAACCTACAGGCAACCAGGACCTTAAAATCTACACGAATCCGATGTTGAATCATGGAAACAAGGGGAATAACAACAACAAAGATACAGGAAAAGGTAATGTAAATCATGTATATGAAACAGTTGTCGTATCCCTAAATGAAGACTGCATGGTCAACACCATCAAGGGTGCCCATGCCAAGATTGTGGAGTCATCACAAGAGGCAGCAAGTCACCATTACAGGATCATCCCAACCAAACAAAGCTCCTTCATCTAGATCCACTCCTAATGGTTACAATGTAGTAGATCAACTCAAGAGAACACCGGTACACATCTCCATTATGGAGTTGTTAAAAATCTCATCAGTACATAAGAAGATCCTTGAGCAAGCATTAGCCTCATCCACCGTCCCCGCAGATCTTGATACGGAACAATTCCAAGCTATGGTCAAAAATATCATTACGCCTAATCTTCTTACATTCTCCAACCAAGATTTCCCTACCCAACCATCTCACAACCATGCACTTCACTTGGAAGCCATTGTGAACAAGAGCAAAATCAAAAGGGTCTTGGTGGATGGAGGTGCAGGTTTGAACATCTATTCTCTTAACCTCATCAAGCAGTTAAAAATAGCAGAGGATTCCATTGAAAAAGGTAAAGGCATCATGATAAGAGCATCTGATGACCAAGAAAGAGTGTCTCAGCGCATGATTAAACTCCCTATTCAAGTAGGGCCTACCATCATGGAAACCACTTGTCAGGTCTTGGACCTCAACTTGCCATATAATATCCTCCTCAGATGCCCATGGATCCATGCAATGAAAGTTGTAGCATCAACCTTCCACCAATGTGTGAAATTTACACATAATGGACAAGAGGTTACCATTCATGGAGATCCCGAACCATTTTCATATTGCAAAAATCTTGAGGCCAAATATTACAAAATCCCCCAAGTGCCAAAGAATGATGAAGGCCCATCCACGTCATACAACAACCCCGCTACTCTTGCATTCACTTCTACACCCACCATCCCTGCTATTCCTACCATCTCCGACATCAAGCTCATCATCCAGGAGGATGGTTGTGGGAGCTACAAGCTTCCTAGCAATGCTTTTGTGATAGGAGAGTTACCACAATCTCCTAGATCATGAGGACACCCACAACAAAATAAAGCTTCCACATCTCAAATCTATCCTAAAAACTATCCTGAATTCACAAGATGGGGAGACCTCAGCCATGAGGTTATTGAAGCAGATCCATCTCACATGCTATACCAAGATGAAAGACCAACACATGAATTACCAATGGATGAGACAAGCAAGGGCCTACAAATGATGCTCGCAATGGGTTACGAAATAAATCAAAGATTGGGATAGAATGATAATGGCCTTATAACACCCATCATGCCAGAGATGCGACCCATAAAAAATCTTGGCCTTGGATGTACCCCTCCGAGAATAACCATATGTGGCCAAAATCCTCTAGTTAGAGTTGCTAATGTCTCTCTTCAGCCAGTGTTAGTACACTCAACAATAGTCACAAGTAGCAACACACATAATTTCATAACTGAGCCCTACATTAGTAGCGATGATGAAGATACCATATCCAATCTCCCTAGCTTATTCAAGGACACCACCCTTTGCATGATTAGTACCTTATCATTCAAATCTGATCATCAAAATCATGAGATCTATTTAGTGTACCCTCAACTAATCGACTATGACCAATGAGGACCACCAGTTCTCGATACATTCAAAAATGATGAGGCACTCTCAGAATTCATGGGACTAAGGGATAACATTCTAGAGAGGGATCATAAGGCAAGTTTTATAATGGAATTAGACACACAGGCTTATTATGGGGAAACGATTGAGTCATACCCAAGTCCTTGAGTCCCAAAAGTGAGAAACTAAGAATCATATCGAAGTCTTTGAGTGAAAACCACACTGTGGCACTCTCTGACAAGAAAATAGTAAAAAGAAAGGATGTATCCAATGGTGAAAACCTCTCTGAGGTGCCTGAGGATGAAGGATTCAATCTTCCCTTAAGAGCTATTCATCAGAAGAAATCAGCAGTCTTGGCCGAAAAGTGCAATCCGGTCAACATAGGAACAGAGGAGGCCCCGCATATCACATTCTATGCAGAATCACTATTAGCAGAAGAACAAGAACTCTTAGTAGCATTCCTAAAGGAAAGACAAATAAATTTCACATGGAGTTATGCTGACATGCCAGGGCTAGATCCAAAAACTGTGGTTCATCATTTAGCAGTGTATCCAGAAGCAAAACTGGTCAAACAAAAGCTTCAAAAAATGCATCCTCAAATTGCCTTATTGGTCAAAATGGAGCTCAAAAAGTTATTAGATGCAGGATTCATTTGACCAATCGATTATCTAGAATGGGTGTCCAATTTGGTACCTATTTCAAAACATGACGGAGCCATCAGAATCTGTATAGATTTCAGAGATTTGAACAAAGCATGTCCCAAGGATGACTTTCCACTTCCCAATATCGATATGATAGTAGACATGACAGCAAGGCATGAGATGCTATCATTAATGGATGGGTTTTTAGGATACAACCAGATTATGATAGCAAAAGAAGACCAACATAAGACAACTTTTACTTGTCCATGGGGGACCTACTACTTGAACATGATGCCATTTAGCCTAAAGAACATGGGAGCAACATATCAAAGGGCCATGACATTGATCTTCCATGACATGATTCACAAATCAGTCGAAGACTATGTTGATGACATCCTAGCTAAGTCAAAAAAGAGAAAAGATCATATAGCAACCCTAATTGCTATCTTTGACAGATTAGAGGAATACAAATTCAGGCTAAATCCCAAATAGTGTGTCTTTGGCGTACAATCAGGAAAATTACTAAGATACATAGTCTCCATGAGGGGTATCGAGGTGGATCCTGCAAAAGTAAAAGCAATCCTTGAGATGGAAGCACCAAAGACATTGAAACAACTCAGAGGTCTCCAAGGTAGGCCTCAATCCATTAGAAGGTTCATAGCACAACTGGTGGACAAGGGGGTAGCATACAAATGGGATACAAAATGTGAAGAGGCATTCAACAAAATAAAGGAATATCTATTGACACCACCAGTTTTAATGCCACCTATCCCGAGAAAGCCATTCATCTTATATGTGTCAGCAACAGCAGCAACCCTTGGAGCTCTCTTGGCTCAGCATGATGAAAACGGAATAGAGAGGGCTATCTACTATATCAGCAGGACAATGGTTGGTCATGAGCTAAACTACTCATTTATTGAGAAAGCTTGCCTCGTAGTAGTGTTTGCATCCTAAAAATTTAGACATTACATGCTAGCACACAAGATAAAACTCATCGCAAAAATTGATCCCCTCAAGTATCTCTTATCCAAAGCAATGCTCACAGGCAGGATGGAAAAATGGGTAATTATATTGTCAAAGTATGATATCGAGTATGTGGAGAGGAAAGAAATCAAGGGACAGGTTATCGCAGATCAACTAGCAAAAGCACCTATTTATTCTAAGAACCCTCTTGTCTTAGAATTTCCAGATGAGTCCATCTTTAACCTCAACATAGCTGATCATTGGAAACTATACTTCGATGGTTCATACACACAACATGGATCAAGAGTTGGTGTCTTCTTCATCACCCCACAAGGGGATTGCATACCAAAGTCATACAAATTGGCATTTCCTTGCACCAACAACATAGCAGAATATGAAGCTTTGACTATAGGTCTCAGGATAGCAGTGCAATGGAACATCATGACTCTCAAGGTGTATGGAGACTCTCAGTTGATCATAAATCAAGTCAATAATGAATATCATACTTAGGATGATAAGCTCACTCCATACAAGAAACTGGTGGAGACTTTAAAGGAATCTTTCATTGACATAACATTTGAACAGATTCCAAGAACCAACAACAGAGTAGTAGATGCCATGGCTACAATTGGATCCCTATTAGACATCCCTCATAACATACCAAAATATGAATTTCTAATTGAGCAGCTTCTCGTTCCCACATTCGAGGTACCAAAATCATAATATGTGTGTGAAATCATTGGTCCTGGTGATCCTTGGTATCATGACATTTATACATATCTTCGAATAGGAGTCATACCCGCTAAGCTACCATCAAGCCTAAAATAAAACTTTATTAAAAAGGCATCTATATTTGTCATCCTAGGTGATACCTTATACCATAGAAGCATAGAAGGTACTTTACTGCGTTGTCTAAATGCCAAGGAGGCATTAACTGCTCTAACCGAGGTTCATAATGGTATCTGTGGCTCACACTCGAATGGGATGACCATTGCCAAGAAACTATTGAGGATGGGGTATTATTGGCCCACAATGGAAAGAGAAGCACATGATCATGCTAAGAGGTGTATACAATGTTAGTAGCATGGGGACCTCATCCATGCTCTAGCTCAAGAGCTCCATCCTATCGTCACACCATGGCCCTTTTCACAATGGGGACTCAATCTCATTGGAAAAATCACACCCACCTCATCCAACGGCCACAAATTTATCAAAACTGCAACTGAGTACTTCACAAAGTGGGTGGAGGCTATACCCATGACGTATATCACTAGAAAGCAGATCTCAAACTTCATCTTGAACTATCTCATATGCCGCTATGGTGTTCCACAAGCCATTATCTCAGATAATTGGACACCATTCAAAAATCAGGAAGTTTGTGACTTGTGCGAGAAATTCAATATCCAGCATCGCTTCTCCACCCTGTACTATCCCCAAGGAAATGGCCAAGTAGAAGCCACGAACAAAACCATCCTTAAAATCCTCAAGAAAATAGTCAATGACGTAGGTTGTGATTGGCATCTGCAGCTTAATCCTACCCTCTCGGCCTATCGAACCAGCATCCACACACCCACCGGTGCCACTCCCTTCTCCTTGGTCTACGGATTAGAAGTTGTACTCCCTATCAAGATCGAGCTCTCATCCCTTAGGATATCACTATGAAACCTTGTCACATATGAAGAATATCAGGTTTCAAGACTAAATGAGCTGGAGTTACTAGATGAGAGACGCATAGATGCTTTAAATCATTTGCAAGTCTATCAGAATAGACTCAAATAAAGCTATAATAAGAAGATCAAAAGCAGGACTTTTCAAGTCAGAGAATTGGTCTTAAAGGAAAATCAGAAGAATGTCTCAAACCCAAGTAGCAAAGGCAAGTTCGAGCCTAATTGGTTAGGACCTTTCATCGTCATGGCAAGTTACAAATCAGGGGCATATCAGCTATCAACACCCGAAGGGGAACCTCTGTAGGAGCCCATGAATAGCTCCCATCTCAAAAAGTTTTATGCCTAAATCTTTTAGGGTATAGAACCAAAAAAATCTAAAAAATCAGAAAAAGTCTTGAAAAAATGGTTACTTTGGTGAAAACTTGGCAAACAAGCATCTTGGTGACAACAAAAAAATCAAAAAAGTAAAAAATCCAAAAATCCAAAAAAGGATCAAAAAATAGTAAAGAGAAAAACCGTCCTCTAGTGAAAACCACTTTGGTGGCACTTTGGGCAAGTACCTCGGTGAAAACCTGGCAAACAGGCGCCTTGCGTAAATAAGCACTTTTCATCCACCAGGATCATTTGTGGCTTGTTCGGCATCATCCATCCATTTTGCTTCCATCATTCATCGCATTCAGGTCTCCATCCATCACTCATCCACTCACGTCTACACCATAGCTTGGTCTTGTTTTCATATCGTGATTCCTCCTAGTATTACTCGGCCCATCCTCAAGGTCAATCTATCCTGTCTTTATTGGAGTAGTCTATTACATCACGCTGGGGACATGTTCTCATTAGATCGGATTCGTGTATGATCTTACAGTCCTCAAAATAGAAAATCCAAAAACATTAGCAAAACAGAAAATCCAAAAACATTCAAAACATATCAAAATCCAAAAACAGGTCAAAAAGTCATTCAAAAAGCCAAAAACAAGGTTGTCTTATTGAACTACATCGTCTCTGAGCTTGAACGTAGGCAAGGTTGATCTTTGATCATCCCCCAAGACATTTAGGTCAGTCCTTTAGGAGTCTGTCATAATAAGCTGACATCTCATCAAGTATATCATCATCTGTAAATTGGTCAACTCATCGGTTGAACTACATGGTCTCTGTGTGTATAACATAGGCAAGGCTAATCTATTGATCAGCCCCCGAGACCCCTAGGATAAGTCTTTAGGTTAGTCTCTTGGTCAAAATCTTGGAAAATTCCAAAAACATTGAAAACTTTGGAAATCAAAAACATTTGTAAAACCTCGAAAAACACCAAAAATAGCCTCAAAAAATTTCAAAAACATCCAAATATTTGAAAAAATCCATCCACCTCATCTCGCTTGCACCTATGCTAAGCACCACTCATAATAAATTGATCATCATCCTCAACCTTTGGTAAAACAATCAAAAACAAGTCTAGCAGGTTAAAAGTGAAAAATCAAAAGCATTAAGCCTCAAGTCTAAGTCAAGTGCCTAAGCAAGTTGGTCATCTCTTCGTATCAATAACATATCATCTGAAATGGTCTCATATCAAACATCCCTTATAAATGAAATGACGTGCCGCCATCCACTAACATGTCCTAGGATGAATCCTTCCTATAATGGGCATTATCTTTTGGCAATAAGTTTCAGTTATCATCTTAGAAAACACATCCTTTTTCTATTAGCGGTATTGAAGAGCATCAATTTGTTTGTTTACTTGGTCTTTATCTTATTTTGCACTCATTCCAAGGATGTCTCGATGACATCCCAAAATAGCGTATTTAGAGAAATAGGAATGGGGGCAATGATCGTTATCTTTTGTCTGTTGTGATTGTTGGACATACTTGTAAAATAACCTCGACGAATACTTGCTTTGTTAGGTATGTATGGAAGAGGTCTTTGGTAACTTGTTGACTACTACAGGGATAGGTTTACCTTTCTGTGTTTTGGTATGATGTGTCTGAAACTTCTGAAATACATCCTAGCAAGGTTTTCGTATGTCAGGTGTGAACAAGAATACTTCTATCTAATTTTTGAGTCAAAGTCCATCACACTAAGTACCACGCCATCTTGGTTTTCTATACCTTGATACATTGTACCACATGTGTTATCAAACATAAGAAAATTTGGCCCTTTGAAGATCCCAATTCCTCGGCAAGTAATCATAATCATCATCATCATTTGCATCTGTGTCATCTTGCATCTTGTTGAAATGACTTCTTCTCTTCTCACTAACCACACTAACAAGGTACTATGATAGTTGATCATCATCACCATCATCATCATCGATACTGCATCCACAAATCATTAGCACATTTGCATAAGCATATCTTATAGAAATCATATACACTGTATAAACATATCGTATGGGAAACATATGCATTGCATGTTAATCATCATATAAATAGGTTATCATAAACATTTTTTATAAATAGGTGCATACATGTCATTGCATTTCACCCATTGCATTACAACACATAGCATTCATTTGTAGTTTCATAACCATTTCATATTATCATCTACATCATCACATAGCATCTACAAAAGAATTACATAATCATTTTTGCATAATCATAAGCAAATAGGCATATAAAAATTTAATTCATTACACATCAGCATATCACTCTACATGAACACATCATGGCATCACACACGTCATTTAGGATAAAAACATTTGTTATCCTAAAGCATCTCATAAAAACCATCCGCATCATATCATATTCATTCATAAATCACCTCATAATTAAGCATTATTGCACACATCATATACCATAAATCTATATCACATATTGCATCAACATAAAGTAGATCATCATATAGACAACATCATTGCACATCACATTTGCATATTATAGGTCTGTTAGTCATAATCATTGCATAACATCATTAGAAATAAACGCATTCATAAAATCATCATATAGCATCATTTTGCATATCATACAAAAATAGAATAATCCACACATGCATAAATAAAAGAGTACACATTGTATCACATCACATCAAAATCATCATCGACTCATCTCATATATCATCAAATAATGTAACTATCATAGTACAAAAAAAATCAATTGGATCACTGTACATGTATGTCAATAAGTACAAAATTCCCATCAGGCTATCAAAAATGAGCCCATAAGGCACAAAAAATGTGTATCATCTGAATCACGGTCGATCTCCGTGAATGCTACCCTCATCTCTATCACCGCGACCCTCTAGTGGTCTTTGGTTGGCCTGCTCTGAATACTCTGGGACCCAGTCTGCTCGGGGCACTATATCATGATAGGCCCCACAATCGTAACCAATCTCTCGAATGGCCTCCCTGTAGGATCTCGTCAGAACTGTACCCTAGGACGAGGAAGCTATCATGCTCTCCATCTGCTGCTTGCGGCCTAGCTCTGTGGCTGCTTGTAACTCTACAACCTGTCTCTACTGGACCGCCTAGTCCCTCTCTACTCTGAGTTGATCTCTCTCCACCCGTGCCTGGTCCCTCTTAGCCGTCACTACCTAAACTTGTGTATGTAGCTGTAATATTAGGGCATCTCGTGCATTTACCTGCCCTGCTAGCTATACCTGTGGTTGTACGCAAGGCTGGTCCTCACCCTCAGCTTGTGGTGGTGGAACTGGTTGCTCCTACTATTAGTCCTGCATGGGGACATCCCCCAGGCCTGGCTGGATTGGGGGCACTAATGGTGGATCCTATCGAATCTCGACCTGGGGTCCTCACCCTCGATCTCGTCCTCTCATTTTTCCCCTGACCTTGCATATATCTAGATCCTCACCTGGAATGATTAGCCGGAAGGGAGGTCTGAACCAATCTCTGTAGGCCTATGTGGTGCCCAAATCCGCCAAACCCTGATCGTAAGCCCATGGCTGAGCTACCAAGTGTCGGAAGCTATCAATGGCCACCATTGTAGGAATGCCAGGACCCCATGCTATCTGTGTCATGCTCCGTGCAAAGACAGCTACATAATCATCATCTGGCTAATCCTGTGCCTCTCCAAACTATCGCTGCACATGCCCTGGCAGATACCGCTCAATCATAGTATGCTCTCGGCCCTACATATATTGATCCTACCGGAAATAGAAAAGATGATCAGCATCATCAGCCCACCTAGGCAAACCAAGGTACGTACGCTAGGTAAAAACAAGCATCTCATCTAGGACCCACCTCCAATAGGGGATCCCATGCTCTCCAATGTGTGTAAAGGAAACACCACCTCTGTAGCATGCCATGAGGGCATCCTCTGCCCCCATCAAAATTGGAACCACACATGGACATAGCACAGAAATGTGCTCCCACGCCCAAACATGAAGAAGAGTCACTTCGGCACCCAGTGCTCTGCCATCCACGTAAACGTACTTGTGGAGATCCCTGTAAAGTGAAGCCAGAAGCATGGGTCCCTATGCAAACTGAACTGGCCTGTCTCGAACCATCCTTTCCTAGAAGTATCCCCAGCCCAAACTAAAATACTGCCCTTGCCTGTCTAGGGTAACCAAACCAAAAATGATCACTGCCATGACCTAGCAGTATGGAGGTGCGATGACTCTGTATCTCTCTAGCTCAATCTGGCCTTCGCAGTAGATAATATCTTGCATAGCAAGGACTCTGGTACAACACTCGCATCCCTCCTCCAAGTCGAAGATCGCCCGACGGCCATGAATGGGCAATTGTAGTATGCGCCAGACGTCCTCCAAAGTGACGGTCGCCTCACCAATAGGAAGGTGAAACGATGAGGTCTCGCTATGCCACCTCTTGGCTAGCACTGACAACATCTCGAGGTGTGTGCGCATGGGTGCTGCATATGCAATGTGCCATAGTCCTACGACTCCAAGTTGATCCTGGTCTCGGTCACTCAAGTCCCGTAGGACGCTCGCCAAATCCCGTGACTGGTGCTCCCAAGAATAAAGCTCCCTAGGCCCGTCCTGCATCAGGGAAAATCAACATGTTAAAATTTCTTGAAAAATCCTGACCTAACGCTCCAAACTCGGCTCCAGCAGCACAATTTGTAAAGGCATCATAGTTTGAGTTTTCTCAAACTCCAACGCTGGACTCTATATTTGACCAAATAGCGCTACTACCATGCAATTTCTCCATAGCGTTGCAATTTTTGTGACAAAAGGGCTATCGCGGCACACTTTTTCCAAATAGGCCCATGGGTCTGAGCTGAGCCTGATCCTAGCGGCAGAGTTTCTGAACTCTAAACTACACCACTGCGACACTGAATAGCACCGCTGCAGTGCAGAAAGGTAAGTAGCGGTGCACTTTAAACACCGAGTGGTGCTATAATAGTGCCGCTAAAGGTGAGCTCACCCTTGAAACATGTAATAAATGTGTCAAATGAAAAAATTAAGCTTCGGTAGGGACCACATACCGATGCCTCGATGCCAGGTGATCGCTGGTAGGTCTGAACTCGATCCTAAATGTGTAGAGGAAGTTGTCGCTGCACCATATCGTCGGAAGGTTAGAGCTCAAATCTCAAGGTTTGCTAGCGGATGTGTGTGAAAATGACTTGAAAGTGACCCCTCGAGCCCCTTTTAAGCCTAAAAATTAGGGTTTTTTAACCCTATTTAGTTGTCCTACTAGGGTTTTGGACCCCTGAACTCGTTTTTGTCCATTTGAGGTATGTTTTTCATTGATTTATTGTGTTTAGACACATTTTTGACTTCCCGGAGCCTCTTCAAACCTAGTAGGCACTTTCTCATCATTTTTCACGAGATCACCCAAAAAATGGGATTTTTCATCCAATCTCTCGAGGGGGCATTATAAGGGCATGTTTCCTATCGCCAGGTAGTAGTGGGGCAAGACTTCAAAATATCAAAAATCTTTTTAGCTTTGATCAAGATCAGTTATTCTTTGAACCAACACAACTAGTACATTGCTTCAAAGAGGGGCAAAATGTGGACATGCAAAATATACTGATTGACATCGTGCTTTCGATCCTGACTTACTAACATCGTTTCTTCCCGAATCATTCCTCGATCTAACCATTTAATCAAATTCCCCTATCTGATTAAATTCATCTATATTCATCTCTTAATTAAATAAATCACTTTATCTAATTAGGTCACCTTCTCTTGTTAATTAAATCAATCCATCTAATTTAATTATCCCTATTTAATTAAATAATCAATTTATTTGATTAAATCCCTAAAGTCTATCTATTAAATTAAATAAATTAAAACCTTATTTAATTAACCTCTTGCCATATTCCTCTCTTATTTGATTTAAATAAATCCATAAATCTAAATCAAGTAAGTCACATCACCAAATCTCCTGTTAAATTAATTAACCCTTGATTAATTTAATCTAATCTCATGTCACATCCCCCAGAAAATGCAAGTTGCACATGAAAATAGATTTAATTCATTTATTAAATCCCTATTTTCCCTCACAGGGCATCTTTTGGAATATTCCCTCCATTTGAATTCAAAAATGCCAAGTCAACATGCACATTCAACAAGGCAATAATTTTATAATATATGTCTTTTGCCTTGAGCCAAGTGATATTTTTTATATTTCCTTCCCTCTCACAAGTCATTTTCAACAAATTTGAATTTCAAATTCATGCATTGATTGGCACATTTCTCAAATCTTGCACATCCATCATCCATTCATAGCTTGACAAGTGGCACCATATCATTGGATGAATGTTCGTCCCACATTGCTCAAATTTGGACATTCATCCTTCAATCTCATCTATAAATGAAGAGCTCCACTCCTCATTAGATCATCCACAAATATTGCAAAGTTACCATGCTCAAATACTTATCCATTTCCATTCATAAATCTTGAGTTCTTAGCTAGGTTAATGCAGATTTTAGGCTTGGAGCTCTCACCTTCATCATCAAGTGGATCAATAATCTCCTCAACATTCGAATCTTGCATCATAGGAATTGGGAAAGGGCCAATTTTCACATCAAATTGGCACCAATTCCCCCATGGGATCAAGTGTTTGCTATTTGAATTAGGATTTAATCTTTGGTTTATCAATTTTATTGTGTTCTTCATTATTTGCATTCCTAGTTTGATTTGTAAATGGATTTCATGGGGAATCCTTCTTTTGGCTTGTAATTCCTTGTCTAACTCGTTTATTCATGTTGTTTTGCAGGTACTAGGAAGAGGGTTCGCACACCTTCCATTAGGCTAGATATTATTACAAACATCCAGGGTTCAAATTTTCTTGCATCTCTTAAACTAGCTACCCTACTTAGCAGACTTATGATATATTGCATTTCTTGTTTGAACATAGACCTTTGAATTACCTTGGTCTATGGTGTAATTGGCTCTTGGCACCATTGGGTACTCATAATTTCTCGATTGCGCTCTTCAGTATTCTGATATGTCTTTCCCTTGGCTTTCATATCAACATTGTACATTTTTTGTAAATGGGGACACCAAATGTGTATATGATTCCTTTTTGTGAGAGGTCTGCATAAAATCTCCCTTCTTTCTCAATGACCCTTTTGGCTTGGTTGAAGTAATTTATACATTGCATAACTAATTTAGGGGCCTCCATTGTTGGTAGAAACCGTCCTACCAAAAGTAACCCATTTGCTGCAGCATTCTTGGTACATTGAGAAGCATTTTCTTGTAATACATGTGAACAAATTTTAATATTAGAAGACCATCCCATAAGAGTATCTGTAACCACTACGTTGATTGGCACGGCTTGTGAATTGCAGTACTTGAATTCATCTTTTGGCCTTGCATTAGAAGTACTCATTTTCTCTAGTGTGTTCTGCATTTTCTAGAATGTGTGTCTTGTGTGCGAGTTAGGTTTAAATTTAACCAAAAGTTACAATTTATAAAATTTTCAATTCATTTTTTATTAAATTCAAAAAATCAAAGAATAATCAACATTTTCGTTTCTAAATGGAAATACCATTATCGAGATCTTTCAGCTTGAAAATGACTTAACAGAATATTAGTTGTCTAAAACATACTTGGTTCTAGTTGATAATGATGATCTTTCAGAATGAAACTTCAAAACCCTTGGTAGCTATGTTTTGTTTTCTCAAATTTTACCTCTCCTTGCACATTTGTGTCATTTCGTTGTTTCAATTTCCTTCATAAATTTGTAGTATGACACAAAGTGGAGTGTTACAAAAGCAATTGCATGCTTGAGGTGGTGCCAAGTACATAGGTAGTTCACCACTTTTATTAATTACCTATTATTTCACATTAATTCCTTGAATAAAGGTGCAATCATTATGGGTTAGGGTCCAAATTAGAAACACCTATATTTCTACACAGGCTCACTACTAGAGGAGAAAGATAGTGCAATGATTATACATGGCAATCAGATGTCACGTTGATTCTCTATAAGGTATGGGTCATTAAAGATACGTGATTAATTGGTGATCACTGAGATTGAGGCTTTTCAGTATTGTCTATAAAAAGAAACACCAAGATATTAGAATTAACCTCTAAGCTTCAAAAAGAGAAAAGTGGATCAATAGAAAAGACAAGAAACTAGATCCAAGAGAGAGATTAACAAATTTCAAAAAAGATTCTCCAGTTTCTAACTTCTGAGTAAGAAAAGAAAAGGAAATAATAAAATACTAGACTCTGGTAAAAAGGAAACTACAAGGATTGACAACTTCGGTCAGTGAAGTATTGGACAGAGCTAGGACCAAATGAAGATACAAATTCTCATGGTGAACACGTAGGACTTCAGGGTTCTAGTTTCTGGTAATACATTGAACTTTATGAAAAGACCAAAACATTGAATCCAGGAAATAAAAGGATAAAGTGAAAAAAAAGTCCAAGTGAAAATTGAAAGAGAGATAAGTAACCAACTGGGCCGCAGAATGATGCCAAAGCAAACAAAAGAAAAAAGGAATAGAGGAAAAGAAAAGAGGGGATCCACATTTTCCAAGGGGAAAAATGGAGCATGTTGTGACACTACACAACACATAGCACACATATTGAATTAAATTAGGGTGGAATAGGTGAAGCATATGTTTCATTATGGTGAACCTATTTTCCTCATTTTCAACACTATTAAAAATTCTCAAGAAAGTTTTCAATCATACTAGTTATGATTGGCACCTCCACCTTAATCCCATCCTATGGGTATAATGTACAAGAATTTATAAACCTATTGGAACTATTCCATTTTCCCTTATCTTTGGCATCAAATCCATCTTACCAATCAAATTCAAACTCTCATCATTGTGTATTCGCTTGAAGATTAATGACGAGGAGTATTGGTTTGTACACTTGTATCAATTATATATCCTAGATGAATGGTGCCTCAACAACTTCAATAATATTCATTTCTATGTAGAAGCAATAATAATAAGATCAATTCTAGAGAATTCTAATTTGGTGACCTTTTCTTAAAGAGAATCAAAAGAATCTAGAGGATAGGTAAAAGAAAGGGAAATTTGAAGTTAATTGGTTGGTTCCTTATGTCATTACAACCAAGTATGGATCCAATGCATATCAATTGGATACTCCAAAAGGTAAAATACTAGATGAATCACTCAACAACATTCATCTCAAACATTTCTATGCTTAAATTCACACTATATCCCACGTATTCCAAAATCAGAAAAATACCAAAAATGGTAAAAAGAAATAATTCATCCTATGGTGAAAACCACCTTTTATGACACCTTGGACAAGTACCATGATTAAAACCTAGTAATAAATTTTCATATGTAGTAGACATATCCATTGCCTTACTAGTCCTCACACTACTTTCGTGTTATCCATTACCAACACATTATTACCATCACCCCCCATCCTTCTATCACTTTCATCATTCCTATCCACCCCATCACTCAACTTCATGCATACATCTATGGAAATATCATAATAATCCCTACATGTGGTTACAATATTCATACCTAACATACCAAGATATAACATAATCAACATCCCTTGTACATATTATATACACTATAAATAGTGTCATTCCCATTCATCGCCATCTAGGTTCATCATTTTTTATGCATGTCTATAGGTCCCATGCTTTTTATTTTCCATACTGTCAAGAGCTCCCCACAAGCTAATATTTCAAAATTATCCAATATTCCCTTTTGGTCTCATGTACCTTGTTCATCTTGTGCATCCTTAGTTCTACCCATCCATCATTTGCCTTTGCAGGATATATCATTACTAAAATCAAGTAACATCTACCCATCCATCATATTTTGGAAAAAGGTAATCAAGGTGTATCTCACTTTATTGTTACTTTGAATTTTCTTTATCTTTCTTTTAGCTTCCTACTTTACCTACCTAGGGTTACCACAATCCTTCATATCATGGCATGCTTTGACTAGTGAAATTAGGGGTAGGCTCTTTAATTTCATGTGTCATGTTTACATGGATGTCTTGTGTTTTCCCATTGAGGCCCATTAATACCTTGTGTTATGCTAAGCCATTCCTTCTATTTTATTTTCTATAATATCCATCAAGGCCCCTTGCGACCTTGTGAGATATTGGGTTAATATTTTTTTGTTGATTCAATCCTATGCATGTTATACACAATTAGCCTAGTTCATTATGCCTCGTGCATAGTATCTCATGCTATATCAAACTAAGCTCTCACTACATTTTAGTTTAATTAATGCATTCAAAATCCTTCACCTCATCCTATCCTCCATCCATTATCCTATTCATTGTATCATCCTCACTTGTTGATCCAACATGCATTTTATTCTCCTCACCCATCTTTCTTCTTCTATATTCCTATCTTCCCCTTATCTTTATCATATGTCCCATGTACCATGGCATGACACTGACATCCACATATAATCATGTCATATTATCCATCATAAATCATTTCATTATTCATTAGTTTCATTTTAGGTTAATATAGATTTGTTAGTCTAAGAATCTTCCATCCATTATAAATCATTTCATTATCCATTAGGTTCATTGTAGGTTTATATAGATATTTTATTCTAAGCATCTTTTCATCATCATTACATTAGCAATGAGGCTCATTTTAGGTTCATACCATCTTTTATCATCATTATTATGTTATCATTAGGTTCATTTTGGGAAAAATTTAGATTTATCCACATATATACATAATCACCATAACAAACATGCATCCCATAAATCATGTACTCATAAAAATTGTCATAATCATCACATATATAAGATATCCAAAGGGTGTGTGCAAGAAGTTGAGTCCACTTTTTTCCGAAAAGTGGAAGTGTTTTCCCTAATTTTTAGAATTTTCCTCAATTGACCTAAAAATTTGAAGCACATATAGATTGAATCTTTGAAAAAGTAAATAATATAAATTGCAGTATTTTGATTCTAGTTTCCAAAAACATAATTTATTTTAATACCCAGATGATACAAATTGATTTTCAATAGGCATGTCTAAAAACCACTATTTAAAAGTCACTCTTTTTTTTACCATACTATGCATGTGTATGTCTTCCATATTTTAACCTAAATAATTGTATTTTTTGAATCCTTTTGGGAAAAGATTTATAACACACTAAAGAATGTGAATGATATTTTTTGTAATTTTTCTGAATTTGTTAACTTTTTTGACCATAATTGTTGTTTTGAAAATTCCTCATGTACATCACGCATAAGATGACCTAAAATTATGTTTTTTATTCGTTTCCTTCAAATTGAAAAGAATTTTCATAAGAATGTGCATGCATACTTTGTTTTCAAAAAAATATTTTAGTAAAAAGTTATTAAAATACTAAAAAACCCTAATATTTCAAGTTTAAGGACTAGTTTCATCAAAAATTATTTGAAAAATAGAAAAAATAATCCAATTATAAAAACATCACATTTTGGAATCTAAACAATCTAATTTATAATGGGTTTTAATTTCATCAAAATCTTTTGCAAAAAATGTCTTCAAACATATATCCAAAGTTGCTCTTTTCTACTAACACTGGCATGACCTTCAAGTTGTAGGTCAAAGCAGGTCCAAAGCTAATGGTTGGCTTACCACTTGCCTTTTTTTGACCCAAAACCCATAACAAAAACCATGCCAAAAATTGAATTTTTAGAAATAGGATCGCTTTCTAGAAATAAGATACTTTGTAGGTGTCCAAATGATGTTCCAAACTTTCCAATTAATGGTGTAAATATTGAAGGATGCTAGTAAATGCATTTTTAAATCTATCTTTATTTGTTCAAGTGAATTTGCTTGAAATTTATAAAACCTTCTTAACAAATTCATTTTGTATGAATCTCCTACATTCAATACAATCCATGAGGTTGTCTTAATACTAGAAAAGGTTGTCAAATTTAGATTTACAAATACCAATGGCATTTTCTTAAGGTTTCAAAATAAATCACCAAATCCATTTTGTATACTAAAACCATAGCATTTGGTGAGTCTTTTCCATTATATATTTTACATACATATCTACCACGATGTTGTAGGGAGGTTACTAGTGAAAGGCATGGAATTTGAATTAATAATGGAAAATTGAATTTTGATAAAAGAAATTCTAAAGAATTGTAAAAAAATCCATGTTGAAATCTCTACAAAATAATGGAATTTTATGAGACCACATTTCATTCTGGTATTTTCTAAATGCATGCGGAAATATATGGAACTCGTAAAGAACTTTGAAATTTATTTTATTTTAATTTATTTTTCTTTGTGAAACTTCCCTAGGCATAGGAGTAAGAGGGCTAGGGAGCTTAAATATTTGCATTTCATTGTATGACACATGTTTTCCCAACTCTACTCCTCTTAAAGTGCTCTTTAAACCTTTTACTTTTTTCTTTATTACCATGTAGGATTTCAAGAATCATAGTTATATGAGAATTTGAAAGTGCTTTGTAACTCCATAAGCGCTTATAAGGTCCACTCTTCCACTTTTGACCTATTATGTATAAATAGATTTTAGGAAGTAAATGAACATGAGGAGTTCATCATTTTCTAGATGTATGCTTTGCAAAGTCTAATTTTTTGCATTTATTTCTTGGTGGTCCTTTGGTAAGATAGTAATAAAACTTATATGCCAATTTATAGTCATGTGGGTGTAATTAAACATTATGACTTCATGCTTTCACCAATCAAATGATTTAATCTATCTTATAACTGAATTTGAAAAATTCAATAAAATCACACTATGAAATCAACTTATGACTCCACCTACTAATCCATTACCATAGCTTTATCTATGCATTACTTTATTTCCATTGACAAGAATAATTTAAAATATCATAATGAACTTATTGTCAAGCCTTTTAAGGAGAATGAAAATTATACAAAAATTATAACCATTTGTCAAATTTTCAAACAAGTATAAATTCAAACCCGTGAATCAATTATAAATAAAATCAAACCTCAAATTTATATTGAAACTAATATGTCCAAACTTTAAGGATTCCATTAAGCATGTTATCAGCCTTTTGAGCCATTTTACAACTTTGTGAAACTATGAAATGTGAGAGAATAAGGATGTTGATATCTGTTAGCAAATAACTTTGTCATTATGCTTTTTTTTTATCAATCTTTTCATTGGATGGCAACAAAACTTTGCAACATTTGATAGATCATCATTGAAAGTATGATATCTCTACTTCCAAGAGGGGAAACTCCCTTTAGTAATTGAATATTTTGTAATATTTTATAATAATTTCTCCTATTTACAAAAGTAAAATTGTTATAACCAAAATAAAATAAAGGGTTTTTAATACAAAATAGTGAAATAAATACTTGTAAATTTAAGAAAGAAAATATTTTTGAATATTATTAGCACATAGGCTTTTAATAGTCTTCCAAATCTATAAAATAAATAATTTCAAATATTAATAGCAAACATACAATCAATATCCCTCTAAAATGACAATACACAACCCACTCTTATTTTTAGCAACACAAAGAGTACCAAAATAAATAAATCCATGAGGAAACAAAATACATATTTCTTATCAAAAAATTATCAATAAAATTCTCAAAATTGGTTATATTTGTATTCCATAGAAGAGGAGAGAACCCCTATACAACAAAATAATCCCTTTTTAAAGATTCTACCCACATACAAGTAGTTAAGTAACTACTTGTAACTCCATTTTTACCCAACTTTTATTTCAAATTATTTTCCCTATTTTAATTATTTTCCTTTTCACACCCAAGAGAAATTCTAGTAATTTTACCCATTTACAACTTTAATTAATTCTAAGAAGAACTAATTTTACTTGACATTATAACTTTGGGCTAATTATTAGAAATATTGTTGACTTGAATGGATTAAAGTGACCCACCTTAATGCACTTACAATACCATTTTAAACATTTTAAAATACATTTATGACCCTTTATATAAAAATTCTAATTAATTCATAAATGAATTAATTATAATATTTATATGATGATGGAAAAAGGTGAGGTTCAAGAAGAAAACAAAAAAATGGTCTGCAATCTTTGGAGGGCGCCTTCAAGGGCCAACTAGAATTTTTTGAAAAAATCGAACCATTTTGTGGATTACAAGGGTTTCAATGGCATTCCTCAACCTCATCTGGTGTCACAAATCGGGGCTAATGGTGTTCAGTGGCATGACTCTGAGGTTCATCGAGGTTATTTTGGCCATCCTCATTTTGGGAAGTCTTTATTTCGAGGAAAGCAACCAACTTTTGATATTTGTGAATTAGGCTCATCAATTAGTATGAAATCTACTGCTTCTTCTTGCTCCAAGTGTTGGTCTAAGGTGGTTGTTGATGTCCGCTCTCTAGCATCTTTCCCAAATTCTATTCCCATCAAACTTGGGGATCCCTTCAATCCAAAGGTGTTGATCCCTCATTCGGCAACTTTTCCTAATAATATAGTTATTTCTCAGTCGAAGTCAGTTGGTTACAATCCATCAAGTCGTACGCCTCTAAATTTCCCAAATTATATCTATGTTAATAATAGGTTTTTTCAAGATTATAAGTTTATAATATCTTAGGATTCTTTGCATCAAGGTCACAAAGCGCATGAAGTATTTAAGGGAAAGGGAAATAAAAAAACTTAGCAGTGATTAGAAATTATAATCTTCATTCAGTGGGGATCATAAGGTACCTTTTAAATCCACTTGGAGTCAAAAGGGGTACGCTTCTCATTCCAAGGGCTTTGGAAATGTTCCAGTTTGATCCATTCATCACAAGAAGGATTGGGTGCCAAAGCAGCAATGGAATCAATGTAATGGATTTGGTGATGAAGTCAATATTACTCTCATAGATGATGTGCTTCATTCGCAAGTCAAGGATCTTTAGGAGGTCACTCTTAATTGTAAGTTTTGGAAATTTATCCTAGATCTAAATTTTTTGCATAGTTGGGTTTTTCAAAATTGGGAGGGTTCTAATCAAGTTTTCTATTTAAACAAGGGGGAATGGTTCTTTGTAGTTATTTTTTTTGGCAAAGACTTTCAAAATGTTGTCTATAGGAAAAAAGCTTGGATTTGTGATGGTCATGGTATTTTCACATTGCCATGGACTCCAAAATTTTCACCCTCTTAGTATGTGGTTAAGTTCATCCCTTTCTAGATTCAATTACAAGGTTTTCCTCTCGAATATAGAGAGAACCTGATTATTGAAATTCAAGGGAATTAGCTAGGCATCTATCTCCATTAGGATTTGAAATTTTTTGATAATCCTTCTTTTCCCATTAGGATATGTCTTCTTATTGATGTTTCTAAGAAATCACCATCTATGTTGAACATTAAATCTTTATATGGGTTGTGGAAGCAAAAGGTTATATTTGAAGATCCATCTAAAATTTGTTATCTTTGTCATTTTCTTGCTCATCCTATGCCCAACTATCAAAAAAAGTCTTCTAAAGTAATGGAAAATGGTAAGGATGTTTCTCTTAATGATTCACTCACCCCTCATATTACATTTTTTTCCTCATTTGGATTATCTTCTTTTGCAACTAATCTGGATCAATCAGTTCATTTTTCTCCTTCAGTTAAGGAAATTGATATTCCTCAAGGATGGAGACAGTGTTTTAATGGGTTACAATCAAATTTTGTGTCATCAAGTAATACTGATCAGCAGTTGGTGTTACCAGAGGCTCCTATTTGTTATCAGTCAGGGCAAGTATGTAATTAATTTATTTCAGATGCTCTATTCTATCATTAGTTAGGGTGAGTTTTATGTGATTCTCGGTCTGAGCCTCCATCAAAGTGTTTAGGAGGAAACAAAGGTCTTTTTTTATCATCTAGTTAATATGGACATGGTTCCTTCTATTGTCAATTTCAAGTCCTTGGTCCCATTTGTAAGTAGCAGATTTATATCTATTTCTTTTTCTCAAGTTTGGGCTAAACATTTCTTATCTCTAGTTAATATATTTGTTCAAACTCTAAACTTCATCCCTCAATTTAAGTTTTTCAATATTTGTCATCTAAATCAATGTGCTTCAATGTTGACTTTTGGTATGAAAAATCAATTGGATGAAGTGTCCAAGGTGTTTGATATTCAGGAAAAGGATGACATTTTTAATGAGAATTTTGTTCAAAACAAAAATACCCAAAGTTTGTCTCAGTCTTTTAATATGCCTCTAGATAAAGAGTTTGAAAGTTTTGTAGATGAAGCCTTAATTTCTATTGGATAACATTTAATAGAAGAAATTGCTTCTGATATAACAAGGGAAGTGGAAGAGAAAGATGGTCTTATGTCATTATTTATCTTTCAATCTTTGTTATCCTCTTCCTCCGACAAAAGTCAGCTTCTAAGAGACTAAGGAAATCTTTAGCAACCAAACTGCAAGAATAAATTGAAGTAGGGATTCAATCGACATTGGATGATCAAATGGGAGGTGGTATGAAACAAAAAAGACCAAGGAGAGCTTGTTGCTCTCCTAGGAGGTTATGAGGATATTATCTTGGAATGTCAGAGGCATTAATGCCTCTGACAAGAGAGTCCAAGTCAAGCAATAATTGGATGCTTGTGGGGCTAATTTGGTACTTCTTCAAGAAACAAAAATATTAATTAATTCTTTTGGTAATTTCTCTAAGAGCTAGTCCAAGTGTAATTCTTTGTGTCCGCCATCACAAGGTGCTTTAGGAGGACTTATATCATTATGGAATTCCAAAA
>VDFB02086081.1:320609354-320623161 GCA_007258455.2 Sequoia sempervirens
TGCAACAAAGTAGGAACTTTATGTGGATGGGTTTTGTACAAAAGTTTCATTTGGTTATAAAATATAAGAAAGGGGTTCAAAACAAAGTAGCAGATATGTTATCTAGGTTTCCTACTGCAAATACTATAATTATTCTTAAAAGTCGTTCAATGGCACATGAAAGTTATCAAGAACAATATGCTAACAAAAAAGACTTTAAGGATATTTATGCAACATTAACTCAAGGAAAACATATAGAAGAGAAATATTACTGTGTAGAACAAGTTATTGTATCACTTAGGAAAGTTATGTATTCCGCAAGATGAACAAGCACAGGTAATCAAAGAAGCACACACGTCATTGATTGTTGGACACTTTGGGGTAAGCAAAATGATGTCACAACCGTAGAAATATTGTTATTTGCCTTGTATGCAAGAAATTGTATCCAAATACATTAGATGATGTGTAATGTGTGCAAAAATAATCCTACCAATAAGAAATTAGGGTTGTACACACCTCTACCTATACCATCCTGTCTATGGGAGAGTGTTTCTATGGAATTTTTTGGGGGACTACCCATGCCTAGAAAGGGTCATGATTATCTATTTGTGGTAGTGAATAGGTTAAGTAAAATGTGTATTCTAATTCCTTGTAAAAAATAGGTAACAACTGAACTGACAACACATTTGTACTTTAAATTTGTATGGGTTCATTTTGGGCTTCCTAATTCTATTGTATTAGACCGAGATTCTTGATTCTTGGGGGAATTTTGGTCAGCATTGTGGGAACTCATGGAAACTAGATTGAAGAAAAGTACAACTTTCCATCCACAAATTGATGGAAAAAAAGCTAGTGAACATGATAGTTGTGCATCTTCTCAGAGGTTATTGCAGTAAACATCCTAAGTTGTGGGATGAAAATTTACACTATGTGCAGCATGCTTACAACCATGCAACACACTCTTCTATAAAAAAGATCTCCTTTTGAAACATGTTTCAGGTATCCATCAAAAACACTGTTGGAATTTTCTTTTAGGAAGGATGATGTCAAATATGGATGCTATTATGTAGAGAAGGCTTTGAAGTTCATCCAAAAAGTCTAAAAAAATTCATTAGGTAGTTAAAGCACAATTGGAGAAGAGCTAGACAAAGTATAAAGCCTGACATGATAAGCATCATGTTGATCATCAATTTCAGGTTGGTGATAGAGTCTAGTTACATATCAACAAGGAAAGAATCCAAGGAAAAGAAAGGAAGCTAAAGTTGATCAGTTATGGTCCCTTTGAGATCCTAGAAAAGATCGGTACCAATGCCTTTCACCTAAATCTTCCTCCATACATGCACATCTACTCAATTGTAAATGTAGAGAATCTGAATTTGTATGAGCCTCCAATGATTGGGTGAAGAGACTGACATTCAAGTTCCATCAGTTGATGATCTTTCACTTGAGTATATGATAGAGCTGCAAGAGGATGCCATCCTAGACAAGAATTTTAGGACTTCACGAAGAGGAGTTGTTGAGTACCTCAGAGTAGGATTGAAGGGGATAAATCCAAGCAAGGAAAAATTGATGGATATTAGTAAAGTGAGGGAATTATACCCTCACTTACTTTCTGAGTAATCAAGCTTTGAAAGGTACAAAAGCTCTCCAATGGGGAGGACTGATCCAAGTGGATACTTTCACTAAAAACTGAAGTGTTCCAAATGCTCTAGAAATCATCACCATGTCAAAGTTCTTGGTGAAATGAACCTAATACAACTTGAATGAAGTCAAAAGGAGTTTGTACACTCAAGATATGCCTAGTTAATATTGGGTCAAAATAAGGGTACCAAAGGCAGGATGCAAGGGAAAAAATTGATCGTCTCAAAATTGGTTGGAAATGAAATCACCTTGAAGAGCTCAAAGAGATGATTCTAACACCACTCATTTTGCTTCAAATGGTGACTTTGACCATATAGATGCTGATGAGGTAGACCATACAATATTAATGATGATGTGGTCCCTCCCCATGTGGACACGTGAAAAGAAAACATGGAAATAATATGGTGACGTGGATTTGAGTGGTCAAATCAGGTGATGACATGTGTCCTCCAAGTGGCAATGACATGTCTTTGGCGGTGAATCAAGATGTACCATGTGGCACCCCATCATCATCTCCTTTGATGGTTGGTTGCAATTATTTTTTGATAGAAATGAATGGTTGGGGGTTGAACCCCCAACCTAATACTCACCAATATACCCACTAACCATTGTGCCACATAATCTTCTCTAACTATAATGAAGCACCAATTTTATTTAAAGAAGGAAAGTTGCTATTTGGTGGGGGCACAGGTCGAACCACCAACCCCTCCACCTCTTATTCTCCCTCCTTGTCACTGCACCACTAGTGGTTTTGATGAATTATTGAGGGGAAGTTTATTTTAAATGATAGTTAAAAGCCTATTCACCCTATAATTGAAATATTAACCCCCCTATATTTAAAAAGATAATCCCTCTGAAACTAATAACCCGATTAAAAGAATAATAAGGGGCTTAAATACTATTTAAAGATATATAAAGATTTTCAAAACGATTTTTAGGGGAATTTTAAGAATTTAAAAGATATATTAAGGGGATTATTTGAGATTCATTATTGTAAATAGGGGATATAGGGAGATTGTAAAAATCATATGGTTATGAACCATATTAGGAAAAATTTGTGTATAAAAGGGGGGGGCTTAGGAGTTTGAGTTAGTGGTGATTTGTGAGAGAATTTTCTTGGAGAGGTTGAGTGTGCAACTCTGTGCATCAGGGGAGCATCATACCATTTCACTTGAAAGAGAAGGACTTTGTAACTCTTGCAACTAGGAGACCTGACACTTTGTCCAGTCGAAGACCTTGTAACCATTTTTGGAGCATAATCAAGGATCGGTCACTTTGTTGGAAAGGGATCCAGAGATAGTCATATTGGTGAACTTCATTATCAACTCGTGTTCTTGTTCCCTCTCTTCTTTCTCTTGTTTGTTAAATTCATCACTTAATTATTGTTGTGTTTATTTAAGCATTTCAATTATGTTTCCAATGCCTCTAGTTTAATCATTGTAATAGTTAAACATTCACACACAATTTTCATAGATCATAATAACAAATCATCAAGGGATACTTTTTGATTTGATTTCATATGGGAGATATTATAAAATTTTATATAAGGGATGCAAGCAATGACTAGAAAAAATGGCAGAGGTATTTATAATCCAATATTCTATGCCTACATTTGAGTTAAGCTAAGACAACCATCGATTCAACCAAAGAAATTTGTTTTTTGATATTTTGGGGTAATCCCAAGAGACAATCCTGGTACGTACAAAAATTTAATGGATCTAAAATAGGAAATAAAGGGAATTGGTGTAAGGAAACCTAATAAGGCCAAACAAGAATGATGGATTTGCTTCCAATAGAAGGCATATTCCTATTTTGGAAAAGGAGCATTTAGATTTATGATCTATTATTGATGCAATGCAAGAAGACAAATATTATTGCAATATATGCTTCATACGATGGCTATCAATGATAGTTTTGATTTACCCACATCTAGAAAACCTTCAAAAATGTAAAAGAAGCATCTACCTCATTAGAGGATATTGACATTGAATTATTTAATTTTCTAGGTGAAAATGACTTATTTTTGGCTAGACAGGATGATGGCATTACCACTATACCTATGTCCTAGTCATTGTTATCAACTCTTGATGTTCATAAAGTATTGGATCCTCAATCTATAGGAAATATACCTTCCAAAAATTTTAGTTTGTCCTCTTTCACCAAAATTTCAAGAAGTTAAAACTCAAGGCAAATACATCATATGCTAGACCTTCCTATTGCAATCCCAAGTGACTAGAAAATAATGGTTGATAACATCTACTATTTGATTGAATAAGTGGTGTTGGAAAAATTATTGGAATTTAATCCTCAGTCAGAGGATAATCTACCCCCATGTTAATTTTCTTAGTTTTACCTACCAAAAATTAATATGTAGGTATGTTTGAAATTCAAATTTTGAGTGCTCACTTTTTTGTGTTTTCAAGCAAGACAAACAAAAGGAATGTTACCGTGAGTTTTTTTTGGAAGTCAATTTTTGGGATTGGAAGAAGAACTTGTAGTAGGAGAAGGAGAATGTTGAGATAAGAACAAGGAGATAAAAATAGTGAAAAAAAGGGAATGTTTAGTAGACACAGGGGAAAAACAACATGAAGCTACAAAATAATAGTCAACTCTAGATTGGGTGCATGAATAACACCAAGTATTGGACACCGGTCCAAACTATATGTTTTTTTATTTTTGTAGTGTAAAATAAAGCAAGTAGTCAATGATTTTTTAATTTTGGAAAGCAGAGGAATATATATAAATATGTTTCTATGTGATATACATCATGCTATCTTTGTGTCTTTTTCTTCTATTCTTTCCATCATTTTGTAACATTAGTAATACTATTTGTTGCCTTTGCCTACAAACAAGTGGTATCAAAGCCCTATTTTTTTTGGAAATTAGTTTCTTGTGGGTGTTTGGAAAAGCCCTTGGCTATCTAGGCACTAATTAGTCTTCCCCAGTCTGATAAGAATGACATGTGTTGACAACAACCACCAAATTTTGATGGGCATCTAACTATGATATTTGGGCTAAGAAATGAAGACTATTTTAGTTGTAAATAACCTATGGGAGTTAGTGATTAATTGGTTCACTAATATTATAGACCCAACATCCTATCCAACCCTATCAAATGCACAAAAGAATTAGTTGAAAGAAACTTGGATAAAGTATGCAAAAGCCCTTAGTTTGATTGAGGCAGCCTTGGAAAAGGCTATTTTCCCATGTATTGTAGTACCAAACTACTCAAAAAAGGTGTGGAGAATATTTCCAAATAGTTATAAGAGGAATGAAAAGGTGAGATTGGTAAAAATACAACTACTAAGGATAGATTTTGAGACACTACAAATGAAGGATGGTGAGTCAATTTTATATTTTCACACAAAATTTTCTACCTTGATTAATTAGCAAAGAACTAATGGAGAAACAATGGAAGAACAAAGGATTATTGAGAAAATCCTAAGAATTTTTTCCTCTAGGTTTGGTCCTATAGTCATTTCCATTGAAGAGGCTAAGGACCTATCTAAAATGATTGTGATGAGTTGATGAGTTCACTATAAACCCATGAGCAGCTGTTGAACATATATGCTCTTTCCCTAGAGCAAGCCTTCAAGGCTCTGACCAATACAAGAGGTCGAGGAAGAGGAAGAAATGGTAGAGGAAGAGGCCAAAAATGTGTAGAAGTTGAGAAATCCAACTTACCCCAAAGATCACTTGCATGCAAATAACCTGTCATAGAAAGGAAGAGATGGAGACAGAAAAGCAAGGGTGCTTTGCAAGCTTCAAGAGAGATTGCATTAATAGAGTTTTTGAACAAAATACAATTGATACAAAATACTTTAAAAAGGAAAAGCATGCACAACCCTAAACCTAACTTGAGCAAAAAGATAGCTCAACTAGATAAGGATAACTAAATGCAACCTACGAATTAAAATAGTGCCTAAGTAAACTTATGCAAGTGTAATTAAATAATTAATTACACCAACACCCCCCATAAGTGAAACTTAGGGAGAAGATAATTATGCAAAAGATGCAAGGATGCAAAAGATGGGTCCCAGCAACAAGGCCATGTTCAGTACCCCTGCACAAATGAAGAATATCTCACAAATGGAGAAAAAGAGAAAAACCCAATGGGAGAAAAATCCTCTCTAAAGAGAGAAACAAAAGACATGAAGAACATCACAAAAGTAGGAAGAAGCTGCAAACAATTGTCAAAAGATGACTGCTATGGTGTCGAAGAACCTCCTCTGAAAATAGGATGATCAAGATAAAAAAGACAACAATCTGCATGAGTATTCCAAACGACACTACTTGAATCAGATGGAAAACAAAGGAAAACACCTGGAACAAAGATACAAATGGAACAAGTACCAATAGTCTAAAAAACACTGATCAACTGAGAATGGAAGATTCCTTCCAAGGTGAAACCAAGGAAGCATTAGCATGAACAGTATAATACCCCCCATAATGCTGATTGGGAGAGCTTGAAAAATCCATTGAAATGTTGTGTAAGACCTTGTAGTGGATGAAGGAGAAGAAAAAACATCTGAAAGTGCACAAGAAAGCACCTAAAACTAAAAAAGTGGTGTGAAAACAAAGCACACGTGCATGAGGTTGGAATCATATGGATCCACTATTGTCGTGGAGGGACACTCATTGGACAAAGATGTGATGGAAAAAACAAAGGCACTACACAACCCCCCATGACACTTTATAATACAGTGCGAGTACAAAATATGGCACAACCTTATGTGCAAAATCCCCAAAAATACATGTAAAATAGTGGGGTACTTTATCTCAGTGCGTTTACATAGAAGATTGCTTAGAAATGATGCTCAGAATGCCCACAAAGGACAAAAAACTGGAAATACATGAAGAACAACAAAAAATGAAGCATCCCATGCAAATGAGAAGTTCCCAAGAGCTAATATGTCTAGGTAATTCACTAGAGTGTGAAAACAAAAAAATTGAATAAAATGTACCTGAAGTGAAATCTAGAAAAATTGCATGGATGGAATTGAAGAGCTTTGAAATACGGTTCCAACACCACTGCGATCTTAGAGAAACTGATCAAAAGTTACAAGCTTAGGACTGAAAATAGATCCTTTGAATTCAACTTGTTGTAGAATGCACCAAAAATAGAAACAAGTGATGAAACCCACACCACTGGAAAGTTGGAATAACCAACTTTCTGACGATATCTCATTTTCCAAAAAATGATATCATATGCCCAAGTTACAACCTTTGGAAGAAAACAACTCCAAAGGGGAAAAACGGTCACAACATTAAATTTGATGGTCATATGTTTATTTGCATAAAAATTCTGGAAGCTTAAATTTGATAAGCCGAAATGGCCCGTCACATGCAAACTGGAAACATTACGAGGAAAAAAAATTATATAAAAAAAAACAAAAGAAAAAAATATACATAATAATTTTTGTTTTGGAAAAAATTAATAAAAAAAAAAGTTTGAGGGGAGTTTGGAAGTTGCCACTAATTGGCGTTAAAAAGTATTGCTTAGGTGGATTGACATTAATAGGGCCTGCATAGACACCTATGGGTACCGATATCGAACACATGCTGATTATGCAGGGGCCAAGGGTAAGGTACCCTATGGGTACTTAAAAATATATCACATTTATTTTAAAAACAAAACTTTACAAAAAATTGCTATTCCCTTTTCAATATATATATTTTAAAAACAAATTAGCGAGAAAAAATCAAACAATTGTTTTTAAAATTACATCAAAGCGCATGTAGGCGGTGAATAGGGCCATATGGTCAATTTTTTTTTCTCCTAGATCAACTGTGTCCAAAATGGATGAATGAACAGTCATTTCTGGGGTTTTGAGCCATTGTAGACTCAATGGTGAGGTCCGTTTGGACTCAAAAGGATTTGATCAAATAGGTATGCCCTAGATCAAAAAAGACAAACCCTAAACCCTTGAAGCTCCAAAATCTTGAGAACATTTAAACAAGAAGCGGTCTGGAGCTCTGATACCATGAAGAAGTTGAGAAAGCCAACTTACCCTGAAGATCACCTGCATACAAATAACCTATCAGAGAAAGGAAGGGATGGAGACAAAAAATCAAGGGTGCTTTGCAAGCTTCAAGAGAGATTGCATTAACAGAGTTGTTGACCAAAATACAATTGATACAAAAGCCTTTAAAAAGGAAAAGCATGCACAACCCTAAACCTAACTTGAGAAAAAGGACAGCTCAACTAGATAAGGATAACTAAATGCAACCTAGGAATTAAAATAATGCCTAAGTAAACTTATGCAAGTGTAATTAAATAATTAATTACACCAACAAGAGGCAGAGGAAGAAGCAATTCCACAAGAGGAGTTTCAGATAGCCAAGAGGAGCCAAGCTGTTCACTATCAGCCTACCAAGATAAGAAGAAGAACAATAGTTAAAATCATAGGTATGACAAAAGTAATGTTCAATGCTATTACTATCATAAGTTTGGTCATTATGCTAGTGAGTGTAGGAAGAAACATTGTGACCATGGGAGTCAAAATGCTAATGTAGCAAATGTGAACAAGGCTGAAAATAAAAAAAATCAAATGTTTTTATTGTTTTTCATCGTGTTGAGTGTAGTAGTGATGAAGCATGGTACTTAGACAATGCTTGTAGCAACCACATGAGAGGTAAATTTTTTTATTTTTTCTCCATAGATAACAACATAAAGACTAAAAATAAAATGAGAACCAATGAGAAAGTTCTTGTTATGGGAAAAGATATTGTTAACATACAAACCAAGAATGGTGAAAGGAGGAAGATCCATGATGTTTATTATGCCCTTGGCATAAAACATAACCTATTGAGTATTGGAAAAATGGTCCAAAATGGTTATAAAATCTTGATGGAAAATGGAGAATGCATTATATTTGACAAAGGAGGCAGCAAGAAAGTGATTGTAGTAGTGCAAATGAAAAGAAACAAAATGTTTCCTCTTAGGATGCATATAGTATCTCAAGCACTCACAAGAGAAGGAAAATATTCAGTAGTAGAAAAACAGTCTGCTTTTAGAACAGTCATCAAAGACCCATACAAACTTTGGCATTTGAGGTATGGGAAATTAAGATTTTCTAGTTTGAGTTTAATTTCTAGAAAAGGCATGGTTAGAGGGTTACCATCCATTGTAAAACCAAATGGAAAATGTGAAGCATGCATTTTAGGAAAACAACATAGACAACCCTTTCAATCCTGGTGTATTCTAGAAGAGAAAAATCACTACTTGAGTTAGTGTACTTAGATTTATGTGGACCCATGAAAACCAAAACCTTAGGTGGAAATTATTATTTTATAACATTCATAGATGATTACAATAGAAAAATTTGGGTTTATTTGTTGAAAAGTAAATCAAAATCCTTTGAGAAGTTCAAGTGGTTTAAGGCATCAACTGAAAAAAAAAGTGACCACTTTATCAAAGTCTTAAGAATTGATAGAGGGGGAGAGTACATATACAAAGAATTTCTAAATTTATGTAGGAATGAAGGCATTGATAAAAAATTCACAAGGTATACTTCACAACAAAATGGAGTGGCTGAAAGGAAAAATAAAACCATTCAAGAGATGGCAGTAAGCATGTTGAAATCAAAAGGACTATCACATGTGTTTTGGGGTGAAGCTATAGCAACAATAGTTTATCTATTGAATAGGTTCCCCACAAAGGCTGTTTGTTATAGTATTCCACAAGAGACATGGACAAACAATAAATTGAGTGTTGAACACCTAAGAATCTTTGGGTGTGTGGCATATGCCTTCGTTTCAAAAGAGAAGAGTCAAATGATAAAGGTGAATAATGTATTTTTATAGGCTATAGTGAAGAGTCAAAAGACTACAAACTATATAATCCCATCACCAAAAAGGTTATGATAAAAAAGGACGTTGAGTTCATTGAGAATGAAGCATGTGATGGAACAGTGGACATGAACACCACATGTATTTAAGTCATAATACCCCTTGATAATGAAGAAGCTTCAGAGGATAACAACTTAGGAGGAACTCAAGAGAGAAAAAACTCAAGAAGAAACTATTGTAGAGCATTGGAAAATAGTAGCTCCAAAGGTTTTCAGTAAAATAGTAGTTTTGGAGGTGTTCAACAAAAAATAGCTCTAGATAGGGACAATAGAGTAGCAACTCCAGAATTTAGCAGAGCAGTAGCTCTAATAGCCAACAATACAACATCTACAGAGGTCAGAACAACAATAGTTCTGAAGGTAATTCAGACCCTACACTTGCATCAATGATGCCACATAGGACAAGGAGTATGAGTGAGATTTATGATAGCACAAGGTATGCTAATTGTGATGAGAATTTCGATTTTGTATTATTTACTTATTGTGATCCAACACACTTCAAGGAAGTGGTGAAAGAAGAGAAGTAGTGTAAGACCATGGATTAAGAGTTGGATGCTATAGAGAGGAATGAAACATGGTAACTAACCAACTTACCCAAGGGTAAACAAGTGATTGGAATTAAGTGGGTTTATAAGCCCAAGTGTACAACTGAGGGTAAGATTGAAAGACATAAATCGAGTCTAGTTATTAAAGGATACAAACAACAACTTGGGAAAGATTATGATGAGACATATGCACTAGTTGCAAGGCTAGAAAATAGTATGATGAGATATATGCACTAGTTACAAGGTTGGAAATGATTATGATGAGACATATGCAATAGTTGAAGCAGAAATAGCAATAGTAGCCCAACATAATTGGAAGGTGTTTCAAATGGATGTAAAGTCATCATTCTTGAATGAAATGCTAAAAGAGGAAGTGTATGTGGAGAAGCCACCGGGATATGAAGTCCAAGGGTAAGAGGACAAGGTATATAGGCTCTGGAAAGCCCTCTATGGGCTGAAGCAAGCACATAGGGCATGGTACAATGGAATAGAAACATATCTAGTGAGTAATGGCTTTAGAAAAATCAACAATGAGCCTACACTTTACATCAATGTATCTCAAGGTGATATTTTTATTATTATTATTGTATGTAGATGATATGATTTTTACTAGAAATAGTGACATATTCATTGCTGATTTCAAAGAGGTAATGAAGAATGAGTTTGAGATGATAGACTTAGGTTTGCTGAAATAATTTCTTGGTATTGAAATTCAACAAACAAACAATGTGATGTTTATTTCACAAACTAACTATGCCAAACAGATTTTAAGAAGATTTAAAATGGAGAAAAACAAACTTTCCCCAACAACAAGAGGTTTAAAAATGATCAAAGAGGATAGAAAAAATGAAATAAACCCAACCCTTTACAAAAGCATGGTTGGAAGTTTGATATATTTGACATCCATTAGTCCTGATTTGATGTATATAGTAAGCTTAAATTCTAGGTTCATGGAGAAACCTAAGGACACACATTGGCAAGCAAGAAAGAGGATTTTGAGATATGTGAATGAAATAGTAGGTTATGGAATTTTGTATGGGGTATCCAATGAGCTTAAGTTGGCTAGTTTCCGCAGAGATAGTGTGGTCTGAGGAGCACACAGGGAAGGACTATTTTGTTTTTGAGTTCTTAAATTTTGTGGTGCTATCATAAGGTCATGTTGACCATTATTTTAGGTGCTTAGGGTGTTTTTTAACTTTGGGAAAGAAGGTGACAAGTGTTAAATAATTTTACAACATTATTATGTTAAGTTGTCTAGTGTTGGCAAGGTGTCTAAAAACACAGCGGGTTTTACAAAAGTTATTTTTAGGTCATTTTGAAGCCCGACCCAAGCATCTAAATTGCTTTGGAAGCCTATTTAAGGCATGCCTCAACTTTGGAAAGACGTTAGAAGCATTAATGTTGAGTGACATTTCTGAAAATTGGAAAAAAAAAACGTACAAAGACAGTTTTTCTGCATTTTTGTGTTAAAAACTGAACTTTAATGGCATAGCTCTGCTATCTTCTTGTTTGTAGTATGTATTATTTACATTGTATAAGCTTGAAGTTCCATATTTCTATCTTTGTATACTTTTTTCCTTCTTTTATCTGTAAATACTTTGTTTTCTGTCATTTTCAGTCCTATAGCAAGCTGTTTTTAAAAATGGAGTCCTAGGGTGCCTTCCCATCGTACAAATTGTACGGCCTTTTGGGAAATGTGCCTAGGCTCCGTGCTTGTAAATATGGTAGCTGTACATATGGTAGGTGTTAGGTTTTTTTTGGTTGCAGGAGTTGGAAGAAATGCCTTGTCCTAGGCGAGCCAGTGAAGAGCCCGGCTAGGAAAGGCTGCAGTACAGTGTTGATAACTTGCAGGGGAGAAAAAATTTTTGAAAAATTATTTTTGGAGAATTTAGGGGAAGGTCTTGGCCATGTATGGCGATATGGAAGAGATCCCATCAATCCGTTTAGGAGGAGAACTTTTCACCAGTCCTAAAACTATTTCTGAGCAGTTTAGAACCCTAGCTGCTTGACCAATTTGGTGTTTGGACAGCACACGGCCTGAGCAAGACTAAAACCCTTGAAATCTTGAAGGAGTAGATAGGGGAAACACATTACCTAAGTCAAGAACCTAAGTCCTTTGGTGGGTTTAGGAGGGAAAAGCAAATTACTTCGGTTCAGAGGCTCAATGGCTACTAGCCTTTCAAACCCTAGGAGAGCATCTTGTGAAAGTGATGGCAAGATAGAAACTTGTGGCTGTCTAAGAACCCTAGACAAGCCATTTTGAAGTCTTTGTAACCTTTTCTAACCCCTGCAAGATCCTAGAAGAAGGTTGAGTTTATTTGGTCTTTAGGCAGATTAAGGGCCAAAGGAGAATGAAGCGTTGAACCAGGGATTGGTTTGGATGTTCAAAATTTGTCAAGATAGTGAGGTTGGCAGGAGAACCAGGGGAACTTAGACAAGGTAGAGTTCCTATAGGTTAAGGTGGAACAGCAGTTTCACCAAGGAGGTCTATGACAAGGCCTAGCGCAGGAATCGGTGGTTGCTTCCTGCAGCTTCTAAAACAGTGTGATTGAGTTCCTGCAGCCTCCCTATTAGATTGGTATCAGAACAAGTGAAATATTTGGGAAAGAAATCTTTCATGTCAGACATTGAGTCAAGTGATTCTTCCACCATGGTGACCAATGCAGAACTGGCTAAGATGGTTGAAGAGCAAGAAGAAGACAATAAGCAGTTAAGGGAAAGAATAGCCCAACTTGAGGCAGCAGTGAGGAGGGCACAGTTTGAGGGAAGAATTCCAAAAGAAGAAGAGAAAGAGGTTGCGAGAGGAAGATAAGACCCTAAGACCTAACCTTGTTTTGAAGGAGATTGCCTTCTTGAAGGCATTAAAAAGCTTTGAGTGGAAAGCACTTGAGGTATACCCTTTTAGTGGAAAGATGGAGGCAGAGACCTAGTCATGGGTGGATAGAGGCATGGAGAATCACTTTGAATGTGATGGAATGGCTGAAGCCTGTGAGAAGGTGAAGGTTGCTAAATCAAGGTTGAGGAAGGATCAGCCTTGACATGGTGGAGAAGTTTGTTGATTTGAGAGGGAGAAAGGCAAGCAGCCCATATCAACTTGGGAAAGGAATGGTTGCTAGGTAAAAGGCTTATATATATGCCCGGAATGACCTATGAGATCCAACTTCACAAGAAGAGGCAAAGTCTAAGGCAGAAAAGACCAAGATGTCAACACCTATACAAAAGAGTTTCAGAAGCTTTACTTGAGATCAAATGTGACAGAGGATGAGAGCCTGAAAGTGGCTAGGTACCTTAATGGCTTGAAGTGGAACATTCAGGAAGAGATGGCTTTATTAAGTCCCAAGACAGTCCACCAATGTTATTAGTTGGCCATAAAGATTGAGGAAAGGAACAAGAGGAAGCAAGATCAGTCTTCTAAGGGCAAAGGCAAAGGCAAAGATCAAAGAGGACAGTGTGGTGGTTACCAAGGTAGAGGCAATGATCAAAGGAACCAAGGAGAATCTAAGCTCATTGAGCATGGAGGTGAAACATCTTCAAGAGGAGGATTTAATAGAGGAAGAGGACCTCAAGGAGGTTCAAACAGAGGAAGAGGAGCAGGAAGAAGTAACTCTTACTTTTCCACCATGAAATGTTATCACTGCAATCAGCTAGGACACCCTGCTTATAGGTGCCCGGAGAAAGCATCCTCTTCTAGCAATGAGAAAAGAGTGGCCTATGCACAAGAGGACACCATGAGTGCCAAATCACCTAAGATTAGTCATATAGAATCTAAAATTGGTGAGAGTCTAATGTTTA
>VDFB02086081.1:320623261-320785461 GCA_007258455.2 Sequoia sempervirens
TTTTGAGTTGTGGAAACTCAAGATGGAAGACTTGTTGGTGGATAAAGACCTCTAGATTGTTCTATCTGGAACTCTGCCACAAAGTATGAAGCAAGAAGATTGAGACCTCATAGATAGAAAAGCTAGAGGGTTGATAAAACTTTGTCTCGATGATTTTGTACTCCTAAATGTCCATGAGGAGAAAACTGCATCTTCATTATGGAAGAAACTTGGTGACATTTATCAAGGAAAGTATCTAGTGAATAAGTTATTCCTACGAAAGAAGTTGTACTCCTTGAAGATGGAAGAAGGTGCATCTATAGCAAACCATCTGAATTTATTTAATATGATTGTTGCTCAATTGGCATCTATGGGTGTAAAGATAGAGGAGGAGGATCGTTGTATGCTTCTATTATGCTCCTTACCCGACACTTGGGACCATATGGTAATGGCTATTGGAAGTACAACTACTTTCAAGATGGAAGACATGGTTGCCTCGCTGTTGTCAGAAGAAATGCAGAGGAAGTCTTCTAAAATTTCCAAGGAGGCTCTTGTTGTTTGGGGTAGATCAAAAGAGAGAGGAAAGAAGAAGGACAAGAAGTCTAAATCCAAATCTGAAGGGAGATCAAAGTCTCCTACTAAAAATTCCAAGGTGAAATGTTGGAGTTGTGGGTAATCTGGTCATATCCGAAAGGATTGTAAGGAGGAGAAAAAGAAGAAGAATAATTCTTTAGACAATGACTCTTCTTAGAGTGATGCAGATGTCTTCATTGCAACCTTGGTGACTCAAGCATCAGATGATGTCTAGCGGATAGACTCAGGTGCATCTTTTCACATGACATCTCATAGATATTGGTTCACTAAGTATGAAAAGTGTGATGGTAGAAAGGTGTACCTGGAAAGTGATTCAACTCTAGAAATTGTTGGTCGTAGAAGAGTCAAAATCCAATTCCCAGATGGAAGAATCAAAGGGATTAATGGTGTACTGCACATACTAGGTTTGGATTGTAACCTACTTTCGGTCAGTCTGTTAATGATGTTGGCATGCAAGTTTCTTTCTCGAGTGGAGGTTCTAAGATGACTAAAGGCACAATGGTGTTGGCTAAGGGTGCACACATAGGCACTCTATACAAGTTGGATACATGACTTGTTCAATGTAATAATGTCTCTATAAATTCAAGCAAAGTTGCTCGTGTAGAGAAGGAAAATGAAGATCCTCTAGGTGCAAATTCCTTGGAGGTGAAATTCCCAGTGGAGAAGACCATGTTGTGGCATCATAGACTCGGTCACATAGGTGAGAAAGGCTTTAAAACATTGAAAAATAAAAATTTGGTTGAAGGGCTTGTTGATTGCAACCTTGAGTTTGATTTCTACAAACTTGTGTTTATGGAAAGCAACATCATGTTTCATTTTATTCGATTCCTTATGGTCTAGATGGTAGTGTTGAAAAGTATAAAGCTTGATTGGTTGCTAAAGGTTATTCCCAAGTGGAGGGAATTGATTATGGAGAAATATTTTCTCCTGTAGCTAAGCTGGCATCTATTAGATTTATTTTGTCACTTGCAGCTGTGTATGACTTAGAGATTGACCAAATGGATGTGAAGACAGTGTTTCTTCATGGAGAGCTAGAAGAATAAATTTATATCTCCCAGCCTGAACACTTCATTGAAAAAGGTAAAGAAAGCCTAGTTTGCAAGTTGAAGAAATCTTTGTATGGTTTGAAGCAATCTCCTAGAATGTGGTACCAAAAGTTTGACACGTTTATGTTGTCATTGGGATTTGCAAGATCAAAATCTGATCATTGTGTTTATTACAAAGCTTAAAATGATTGAGTGTTTATTATTATCATGTATGTGGACAATATGTTATTCATAGGAAATAGTAAGACTATGATTTCTAATCTGAAATCTCAATTGTCTGCAAAGTTCAAAATAAAAGATCTTGGTGCAGCAAGGTATATTCTGGGGATGGAAATAAAAAGGGATAGATGAAGTAGAAAGCTTTGGCTCAGTCAGAGTAAGTATATCAACACTATCCTAGAGAGATTTGGAATGACTAATTTCAAGCAGCTAGTTGTTCTAGTGTTGCAGGGAATGAAGATATTTGTTGAAGACTATCCAAAGTCTCCTACCGAGATGGAGGACATGACCAAGGTGTCATATGCAAGTGTTGTTAATAGATTAATGTACGCAATGGTATATACTAGGCCAGACATTGCCCAAGTAGTGGGAGCTCTTAATCGATTTATGGCTAATCTAGGAAGGCTGCCTTGGGATGTTGTAAACAGGGTTTTTAGATACTTGAAGGGTGCCTCAGAGTTTTCTTTGTGTTATCATGGCAACTCGATTGGATTGCAGAGATCTCTTAGCATTCGTGGGTATGTGGATTATGATTGGGCAGGGGACATTGATAGTAGAAGATCCATCGGTGGACACATTTTCATGTTATTTGGTGGAGTAGTGAGTTGGATGAGAAAAGCGGTTGGTTGTAGTCGCTTTATCTACTACTGAGGTAGAATACATGGAAGCAACACATGCCTACAAAGAAGTTGTTTGGCTTAGGATTTTATGTTCAGATATTGAGTTTAATGTAGGGAATATTACGATTTGTTGTGACAGTCAGAGTGTTATTTATTTGGTGAAAAATCCCACTTTCCATGCCAGGACAAAGCACATTGATGTACAATATCATTTCATTCATGATATGGTGGAGGATGGAAAGGTTAATCTAGAGAAGTTGGATACTCTAGAGAATGTATTTGATGCATTGACAAAGCCTGTGAGCATAGACAATTATAGGTGTTGTTTTAGTTTGATGGGCCTTGGAGCCCATGACCTTCATTAATGTCAAGTTTGGAGGAAGCCAGTAAGTCTTCGTCAAGTGGGAGCTTGTTGGAAAATGTGCCTCAACTTGCTGGCTTGAACCTTTGATAAAGACTTGGCATCTTTTCCCTTTGTTTGGTATTCATTGTTGGCCTGTCGCCCAAAACTTGAACCTTGAAACCTAAGTCGCGAGGTTTTGAAAGTTCTTAACTTGGTGACAACAAGCTCATTACGAGATTGTTGGACTTCCTAACTTCAAAACTCATGTCGTGGGGTTCAAAAGTTCCTTAACTCCCCGCCATGGCGATCTCTTTATTGTCACAGCTTCTGGGAAATCTCTAACCTTCGGTGGAGGTTGCAAAGTTTGGGTTTTCCTCAACTGGGCAATAATGGTATCAGCTTGTCACGACATTTAGGAAAATCCTAACCTTTGTGTGGAGGTTGTAAATTTAAAGTTTTTCCTAACTAGGCGACCTCCCTGTAGTTGTCACGGGTTTTTGGAAAATGCTAACCTCTGACTAGAGGTTGTGATGTTTGGATTTCTCCCGACTAGGCAATATGCCTGTTGAATGGTGGGACCAGTTTGCATAGATGGTGATGTCAATTGTACGACGATGACATGGATGTTGCATGGATGGTGGGGACCACAAGGAACGACCGATAGTTTGGTGTGATAGTCAAAAGTGATGGATGATTGATGTGTTGACATGTGGCACAATTTAATTTGTTGATTTTACATCATTGTTGTAAATCAACAATCATTGGAATGAAAGCTTTATTTTTTGTTAGCAATATATTTGCATTAAATGCATGTTCTGACTCGGGGGTTGATAGAGTGTGAATATGGTAATTATATTCTTTGTAACTGAAATTTAATGTTGGGTGGCTCAATGCATGCTAATGGCAATGTGTGTAACCCAAGATGAAGGAAGCTTGTCGGTGAAGATAATAAAGTTAAATGAAACCCTAATGAATTTTGGTTAGTAGGTTGTGAGGATTCATCGTATGCTGTATGAGCATTGTAACAGTGATTTTTTGGATCTAACTGTAATCTATGATTGGAGGTCAACCAAGGGGATACTATTGTGAGTTAACATCTGAGAGTGAAGTCTACATAACTCTGTATGTAATTTATTTATTGTAATACAAAGTGACTTTACATGGTGTGTGGGTTTTTCTCCCGTAAGGATTTTCCCATGTATATCTGGTGTTATCTCTATGTGCGTGATTTATTTTATCTTTCCTTTTGTTTTCTGAATGCACATCTCAAATGTATGTAACTTGTTAAATGAGGTTTTTTTCACTTCTTTCCTGAGAATTTTGTATTAGGAAGGTGTTTTTTGCACCGTCGCTTTCCTTACATATATAATGCATATACATATATCTATATATATATATATATATATATATATATATATGTATCCATATACATGTATGGTAGCAGATGGACATTCCTATACAAATGTATCAATACATGTACATACATACACATACATGTACATAGATGCATATATATATATGTGAGTATATATATATGTATACACAATTGATATATTAATATAACAATGTGATTGCTATTTTGATGTATTCCTTTGTATATCAATTATATATACATGCTTTATTGTCATATGATAAATCCGGATATATATTAACATATACATATATATGTTAACATATACATATATATGTATACATGTGTGTGTATATATATTTATGTGTGTTAATAAATATATGTGTGTGTGTGAGTATATATATGTATAAGTTATCTATATATATTTAAATGATACTTGCTTTGAGATAAACTATCTAAAGCAATGATTATGAGCTGATTTTAATGCTTTATTCATTTGTCTTTAAATTCGATTAATTTAATCAACTTGGAGGTTGATTTATTAAACAAGTTAAGGCTGAACTTTGGAATAGTATTGACTATATTTCTTGAGCCACTTAATGCTCATGTTGTTAATGATAGAGAGTTTGTGATCTACGAACTAAGCACAACCATAAATTTGATATTTAAGAAGAGAATAAGTCAACACCTTTTTAATAGGGAAACCATGGAGTTGGTAAACTATATTGCCATGATAATTAGCATCAATCAAACAACTTTATAAGCATGGGAAACATATCGATGACTTTGTCTAAATTTATTTAATGAGTGAATCAACACTTAGCATGACTTAGTCAATACTATAGCTTGATGGAACACTTTTGTTATTGATTGTTTCTCTAAAGGAGGAAACCACACCATCTATGAGAGAGCATAATAATGCTTGGTGCCTCATTTGAATCCTTTAACCTATAGATCTGTCTATTTTGAAATACAAATCGAATTCCATCACATGGAGCTTTGAATTGGCCTCCAATTTTTGTCAAATATGTAGGTCAATCTGTAGTTGTTTTAGCTAAGTTTAGGCTTACATATTTGCCACCTTTTCTCTATGAATCATGTGTTGCTATGCATGCAATTTACTATCAATAACATGCCTAACCCTTAAGGTGTTTGATCTCCTACTTGTTGTATAAATATCAGCATGAGTTCATTTGTTTGGATGCATCATTATTTTTTGTACAAAGACTTTGCATTTTGTATACTTTTCTATCTGCAATATTCTATCAAATTAGTGAGTGAGAGCCTTGAGTATTGAGAGATTTTTATATTTATCCTTTGAGAAGAAGCATTTTGCAACTTGATAGTTAAGAAAGGCTCATTGAAAACTCTTCTCATCGAGCTTAGAACTTTTTCCAACTTCTTTTTCTTCCATCTTTGATGATGGAAAATTTCTTCATTATCTAATCTCTAGATTTAACTCTACAAGTGTTACACCCCAATTGTACAATTACTATTTACTATTACTATGTAGGGTAAAATGTGAATGTAATGTGAATTCAATGGATGAATTAATTGTGTGTGCACTTTATTATCATTTCTTAATGAATGAATGTCATCTCATTTAATTTTATATGAAGGAATGGATTTTTATGTGATTGGATGTATATTGTGCTGATATTCTAACTTTGGAGATGTAATATGTATACTGCATATTTTGTGAATAGTTGACTGTCGTGTACATGTGTTAGTGATTGCAGGTATATGTTCAATTCCTCCAGGAAGAAGGGAAGTATCACTCAAGAGAAGGTCTTGGTCAAGTAACTAGTAATGTAACCTATCTAAGCTTACCATAGTGTAGGTGAATGGTAGGCCATCGCTCGATTATATTGAGTGAGAACACTTTTTCCAAAGTAGTGTGAATGTCTGAAACTCCACTGTAGATAGTGAGATTTCTGAGATTCCACTGTCAGTTCAACGTGTCCATTTAAATGCATGAGGGCTACCTAGCGTAGGTTATAAATCCTAGTCATGTAGGACACAACACTAAGCTCAAAGTGGTATGTTGTACAAGGTTACCTAACCGATACCTTTGTCAAATGGAAGGGTCATGTATCATTGATAGATGTGCGGGGGACTGCATATGAGTCCAAGGTTGGTGAAAAAGCACTTGAGTGATGCTTCTCTTCCTTAGCAGGTGACAAAAGACCAATTTTTTGAAAGGAAGATTCTTGGACCATCTATATCTTATGCTATGAAGCTTGTAGGAGCTATGTATGTAGTTCTATAATTTCTTGGAAATATTGTACTTGGTGAAATATTGTAATGGAATGGAGATCCTTATTGTACTTTTTTATAGCATATTTGTTCATATATTTTCAATAAAGAAAGGAAAAAAAAATATTGCAATGGCTTGTTACATAGTTTATCTTACTTGCATAGTGAAAACTTAGGAAATTTACTTGAGTGAATGTTTGGCATATTACAGCAAGCATGCCTTCACCTCACTGGCTCTTGGATCGCATTAACATCCACTTTTGCAATAATATTCAAACAAAGCTCTGATACCAACTTGATTTGTTATTAGGATCTATGACAATTGCACGTGAGTGCTTAACTATTACAACGATTAAATTGAAGTTCTTTGAAACATAATTGAAATGCTTAAATAAACACAACAATAATTAAGTGATGAATTTAACAAATGAGAGAAAGAAGAGAGAAGACAAGAACACGAGTTGATAATGAAGTTCACCAATATGGCTACATCTTCGGGTCCCTCTCCAACAGAGTGATCGATCCTTGATTATGCTCCAAAAATGTTTACAAGGTATTCAACTAGCAAATGTGTCAAGTATCCTGGTTACAAGAGTTACAAAGTCCTTCTTTTTCAAGTGCAGCAGTATGATGATCCCCTGATGCATAAAGTTGAACACTCAACCTCTCCAAGAAAATTCTCTCACAAATCACCACTAACTCAAACTCTTAAGCTCCCCCCTTTTATACATAATTTTTTCATAATATGGTTCATAACCATATGGTTTTTACAATCTCCCCATGTCCCCTATTTACAATAATGAATCTCAAATAATCCCATTAATATATCTTTTAAATTCTTAAAATCCTTCTAAAAACCCTGTTGATAATATTTATATATCTTTAAATATTATTTAAGCCCCTTATTATTCTTTTAATCAAGTTTTAGTTTTAGAGGGATTATCTTTTTAAATATAGGGGGTTAATATTTCAATTATAGGGTGAATCAGCTTTTAACTATCATTTAAAATAAACTGCCCCCCCCCAGATAATTCCTCAAAACCATTGGTGGTGCAGTGGCAAGGAGGGAGAATAGGGGCAGAGGGGTCAATGGTTTGACCCATGCCCCCTCCAAATAGAAACTTTCCTTCTTTAAATAAAACCAGTGCTCTGTTATAGTTAGAGTAGATTGTGTGGTGTAATGGTCGTTGAGTATATTGGTGAGGAGTAGGTTGGGGGTTCAACCCCCAACCATTCATTTTTATCCAAAAAACAATTGGAATTGACCGTCGAAGGAGTTGCTGATAGGGTGCCACATGGCACATCCTAGTTCATCACCACTAGAGGACATGTGTCATCACTTGATTTGACCACTTGGATCCATGTCACCATATGATTGTCACATCATCCTGCCACATGTCCACACAAAGAGATACCATGTCATCATCTATACTATACAGTTTGCCTCATTAGCATGCTAACATCAGTGTCCATACAGTCAAAGTCAACCTTCCACTATGAACTTTGACTGGTCATATCTTGCGCGTACAAGCTCCATTTGAGGCAAAATGAGTGGCATTGGAATCATCCTATCAAGCTCTTCAAGGTGATGTAATTTTTTACCAATTTTGAGATGATCAATTTTTTTCACTTACATCGTGCCTCTGGTACCCCTATTTTGACCCAACTTTGACTGAGCGTATCTTGAGTGTACAAACTCTTTTTGACTCTAGTCAAGTTACATTGGGTTCGTTTCGCCGAGCACTTAGACATAGTGATGATTTTTGGAGCATTTTGAATACTTCAATTTTTGGTGAAAATATCCACCTAGATCAATTCATGAGTCCACAAGTATTCCCTCTAAATCCTAATGTGAAATACATCAACCAAGTTGCAAATGTTTGGAAGTAGAGTTATAACTATAGTCATCACTATCCTCTTAAATTCCTAAAATTTTTAGTGCTTCAGGAATAAATTTTGTTGAATTTGACTTGGTGGTAATTCATTTCCCTTTCTGAATTAATATGTTAAGCATCAAACTATCATTTTCCTTACCACCATATGTCTTATAAACCATCATTTTACAATTGGGCATGCAAAATCTCTATCTTTTTATTCTAGAAACAAGTAGGAATGGTCTCATTGATGCAGCGAGGTCAAAGCATGTAGTTGATATCTTCCTTGCATAATTTCATAGCATCATATATTCCCATTCATGTAGTCACTAAACCTCCTAGAGAATTCATGAATAATTTTGTCTTTTTTTGTCTTCTGCATCCAAAAGAAAAATTAGGTTGATAACAAAATCCACACTATTATCATCTACTTGGAAATATACTCCTTAAATCAGAATGAAAACTAAAGAATAAGAAGTACCAATGAAAAAAAGTGATGGGACTAAATGCTTTTTTATATTGATGGTGGATGCATGAAGAGGTGAGCAACTTGGATTCAAATATATTTTTAATGAATCTACCCAGCACACTCCACTACAGGTCGCCATTACTAGTGAACAAAGAGTGAAATTGAGTGAGCTATGATATCAGGAGGGTCTATCATTCATTGTCATTTGCAAATGAAAATTTATTTTCCTCCATATCATTCAGTATGTATTTTACATCTAGAAGACATCTTGATTCTTTTGTGAAACCCCTTATTTGTGCCTTCTTGTTTTGCTTGTATTGGATGATGTACCTAGTACTTTTCAGTTTGATACCTTCTTGACATTCATGTGCTATTGATGATGATGATGATGATCTACTATGTCTCAATTGTGATGTTAATGAATGTCATGTTTTAGTACATTATGATAATTTGGACGTGCTTTTTATTAATGCACTTTATCATGATGGGATATATATATATAAATATGATGTTTTATAGGTTACTCGATCATGTCATTATTATGAAATATATTATTTTATTGTTATGAACATGTATATACATATTCCTATCATACTGAAACATTTTGTGAGTGTGCAGGAGTTTTAATATTGATGGATATGAGGGTTCCACTTAGCCATCTTTCTTGTTTTGTCTTGTTACAATATGTTCATCTTAGTTCTTGGTTCAAAAGTCTTGACGTTAATCTAGAAGGTTTCCATGTTGGTGTCATATTTTTGGTTGTGCCTTGTGTAAACTTAAACCTTGTAATTTAAAATGGGTTTTTGGAAGTCTTTTGAGAGAAAATGAGGTATATTTTGTGTTGGGGAATATTCTATGCCTTAGGTATAAGGGTTAGAAGTTTGTTTTTATAATTTGTGGCCTTTTAGAGGTGTTTATGACCCTTTTTATGTCCCATTTGTAAAAGTGGCGAAAATGGGGAAATGGTTTTAGTGGTTGAGTTAGTTGGGAGGAAGTAATTTCTTCCTTCCCTTTATAACTCCCCCCTTATGGAGAGGAAGGGTTTACCATGCCATTTTTTCTCTCTTTCTTTTTGAGTTTCTTTCTTGGAGGAAATTGTGGGGCATGACATCTTTTTTCTGAGACAATGTCTCCAACTTTCCATGGATCTCCTATGCTTAAGGGTGGGATCTATATTTAACACAAAAATAATGTACAACTTAACGAATTCTATCCAACTATATCCAGGTACCTTTTTAATTCCTCTATCTTTCATCAATCTCCTTACCTTTTGAACTTCATCCCACCTACCCAATTTTGCATAGATATTTGATAGAGGAACATAAGTCATTTCGTTTCCAGTATCTAGCTTAAAAAGGAGATTGGTTGTAAATACTTCTAACTCTATATTCATATGTGATCTACAGGAACCAAGAAAAAATATCCAAACAACCACCATAAGCATAGATGTCATTTAGATGATAAATTTGAGAGTTTCCTCAAGATAGCCAGCACAACCAAGAAGTTCAACCAAGCACACATAATGGTCAATCATCAGTTAAGGGTTAAATGTGTTAGTGTAATTAAATATGAAATTACACTTTATTAAGTTTACTTAGGTCCTGAACCATAGATTTTTGGCACCATGCACTTTTCTCTAGCTCTTCTAGGGTTTTTCACCTAAAAGGAGAGAGGCAGGGCCAAAAATGCTAAAGGGTTCATTCAAATTATGTTATGTGTGATGTTATCTAAGCTAAATGAAGTGAAATAAAGGTAACCAAGTGATTTATATGACTGAATTTGAATGCAAAACTAAGATTTAACCTATGTTGGAAAACACGTTGTGATATGCAAACAATGAACTAAAAGATGAAATAATGCAAAACAAAAAGAGAGGGGATAAATCAGAGTGCGCCTGGGCAGGATTTGAGGAATTTGGAATGTTGTGAACACTGTTTGAAGTTACTGAAAATCAATTGTGGGACTCATTTGCCCAGGGTGGTGAATTAGTCCTGCTACTAGTGAAAAAATGTTGGAAACAGGTTTCTAACTGTCGAGATCCAAAATCTAACAAAAACTAAATTTTCAATCTTAAGGTGGGACTCATTTTCCACTAGTGGAAAATCAGTCCTCTCCCAAAATTCTAAGAAATCAAGAGACAACTTTGCAACACCAGATCTAGAAATGTCTACTTGTCGGGTTATTGAAGTCAATTTTGTAGGAAATGGACAAAAAACCTTCTCCAAGCTTGAAAGATGATTGATTTGATTTGAAGCACCTAGTTGACTTATTGAAGACTCTTCAACACCTAAATTCTTGTTAAATCTACACACAAAATTCTGCAAACACACATGCAAGAGGGGAAAAATGGTTGAGGGTTAGTTTAAATAGGGGTTTGCCTTGGTCAAACCCCACTTTGGTAATCAAACCCTTAATGAAATAATTAAGTGAAAGAGAATGATAAACTAACAACATGCAAATGCTATCAACTTACCAAACCCTTGATGATGCAAATCTGAAGCAATGCCAATGGATGCTCCAAAATGCTTGAATAGTGCTTGATAAGATGTTGTAAGATGCTTGAATGCTTGAGATTGCTTGAATGACTTAAGAGATGTAAAATGAGGTGAAAATCACTTATTTATACAATCTTATGCCTTAGTAACCCGTTCATACCTCATCGCAGGCTGACATCAAGTGTTTTTTAATAAAAACCTAAAAGGAAAATTGAAATATTTTGAATTTGGAGCCAAGGGGGACTCATTCACCACCCATGGAGAATGGGTTCCACCTAGGACCTAAAAATGGGTGTCAAGAATTATCTTGTATTTAATGTTGTTTGTGAGACTTACATTCAAAAATGCACTCAATTAAGCCTTATAAGGGCATAAAGGGACCAAATAAAGCATAAGAAAGGGATAAATAGTGAAGTTATGCTTAGAAAAGTGTGAAAGCTTGTTGCAAGACTTTACAACACTTCAAAATAGGAATTGATTAGTGATGAAAAGGTGATTTTTAGGTGAATTGTAATGAATAGGGTCTAGAAGGGTGTAGAAATGTTTTACAACACCTTCACAAGACATCATTGTTTGAATTTTAGTACCTAAATATGCATGTTCAAGCCATGTTACAACATAAAATCATAGAAAAATAGACCAAACATCATGAAGCAAGGCCTAAAAGACCATGAAAATGACAAGGGTCCATTTTTCTATGGTGCAGGTCCTAATTAGGTTTTCCTTTTAGGGCTTTTCATCTTACTCTATAAAGCAAGTTATCTCATGTAATTCATTATTCCCAATATATTATTTGCATTATTTTTATGCAAATTGCTCTTGCATGTTTGATCTTCTCCTTGTAGAAGGTTAATCATAGGTTTTGCAAGTGATCTTGGTTTTATTGAGTTTATTGAAAACTCCACATTGGTATTAGAGCCTTGCTCTGCAAGCCTCTTCTTGGATCTGGGAGAAATTAGACCAAGAATACTTTTTTGGGGATTTTTCAAGGCTCGTGGGTATGTACAAAAACCAATATCTTTTATTTCATTTATTTTTTAGAAAAAATGATTTATGGGTTTTTTTCAAAACCTCAAAATATCATTGGGTATCTACTAGATTTCACAGATAGTGAGCAGACCTTGTAGAAATGGTTGTGAAAATAGTCCACATAGTTATTTTCCCTACAAATGAAGTTTATTTTTTAGTACCAAATCACATGTTCTACTTTTTGGATTCAAAAATGCTTTCTAGGTTTTGTTGGAAGCATCAAAATATTTTCTAGGTATCCATTATTTTTTGCATGAAATGAGTAATTTTTTTAAAAATCAAATCAAAAGGGTCGCATTTTCTAATTGTCAACTAGCAAAATTTACCCCATTTTTCAAAAATTCATAACTTGAGCATATGGTGTGTTTTTTTGGAAAACTTTAATATCATCAAAAAGCTGATTTTTTCATCTACACAGATCTGAGGTTAATTTTTTCTCATGGAGGCAAATGTGAACATTCATCTATGCATGCACTAATTCCTTTTGCATGCTTTAGGTTTGCATTTTATCTTTGATTTCTACATGTTTTTCATACATTCTCCTTCTACAATCTTGGGATATTGTAATAAATGAACTTTAATAAAGTTGCATCAGGGGGTTTTCTTGCATAATAATTAGATTAGAGTGTAGTCACATGGCATGCACTTTGATCCCATCTTCATATTGATGATAAGTCACATGATTTGTATCTGGATTTTTTAGTTTCTTTTTTCCACAATCTTGCTCATAACTTGACATATTATGGTTTGCATCAATTCATGTCTCGTATTGTGGTGCAGGAGCAACTGGTTGAGTTTATGCCTCCATCAAGCCATTTTGTAAATTTTGTTTTAGTTTGCGTATGGTTCATGTAATAAGGTATTTTAGACCATTTTGAATTATTTTGAGTCTAGGTTAAGTCCTAGGATTTTATTTTGGATTCATATGGCAAATATTGTAAAAGTTGTCAATTCTTGCAAAAAATTGTCATGTTGTAAAATGTAAAAATGCAACAAGAGGAAGATGAAGGGTCAAATTCAGTTAGAGTTAAAATAAGTTGGTTTGTAACTACTGAAACAAGTTGGGAAAGGTTAAAAATTGTTGGTTCCATTGTTTTTGGGGCTGTTGAATGAATTGGAGGAAGTTTGGAGCAATAATACACTTAAATTTTTGCATTTTTTCAGTGTTCTTGACTATTCCTCTCAATGGCATGTGCTTGTACAAAAAAATAAAGGTTTGGAACCAATGGGAGATGGAATTATGATGAATCTACTTTTTTTGGCTTTTTTGTTAATTCCATTTCATTGATAATTAAGGAAGATATGACATTGTCTTTGTAAACCATTTGAAACCCTAGCTAGGTTAACCAATGGCATAGAAAAATGCATAACTTTAATTATCTCTAGTGAAAATTCATAAAAATCAGTGTATAGTTCCATATAAACATTTTCTTTGTGTTTCCCAAGTTTCAAGAGATAGAAATAAGGTTTTGTGCAAGAATAATGATGCCCTAGGCTGGGAAAAGCATGTTTTTGAGCAATTTTGGTGTATAGAGGTTATGGTTGGTTAAAAAACTCTTGGAAAGTGATTTGTAAAGGTTTGGTGAGCATGTGTAGATAATATTTAATGTGTTTGAGGTTTTGGCTTGTAGTTTCAACCCCTGGAGTATATAGATTCAATAAACCCCTATGCATGCAAGCCTAATTAGGCCTTTGGGACAGCGTAGCAAGCAGCAGCAAATCTTTGAGGCATATGTTCCAAAGTAACCCCATCTACATTTAAGATATGTTATATAACAGATTAATGGGTATCCAAATCAGTTTTTAGGTCATGGGTTTGAGTTTTCTTCTACAAATTATGTCAAAATTACCTTATTTGTTGCTCTCATCAAAACATAGTGGAAGATTGTGAGAAAAGTCATTTGTTTGACATGCTAGGGTTTGGGATTTGCAAAGTTCATTGAGGAAGAGGTATATGAATAGGTTCAATGAAGTCTTATGAAGACCAATAAGATGCAAGTAAAAACAAAGAACAAGGTGCAAATCAAAGAGGTGGATTCAAAGGCTTTAGAGGAAGATTTGGACAAGGTAGAGGTTCAAGCTCATTTTCAAGGAGATTTTATCATTGTAATCATTTTTTCCATCAAGCATGGAAGTGTCCAAATAAAAAAGGTTCTACTTCAAGTGGTGATGATAAAAGAGTTCAATTGGTGCAAGACGATGATTGTGAAAGTGTAAACTCTCATAATCAGCTTGTTGCTCTAGAAGTGGGAGAATCTTTGATGGTGAGAAGAAAAATCCTCAAATAATCCAAAAAGAAAGAATCAACACAAAGGAGAACACTTTTTAAGACTACCTACAAGTGCAATGGAAAGGTATGTAAAGTTGTAATAAACTCTGGAAGTACTAATAACATGGTGTCTTTTGAAATGGTTGACAAACTAAAGTTAGAAAAGATACCTCATGAAACACCTTAAAAAGTGTCTTGGTTGAATGACAAACAATCTATTTTAGTGAATGAACAAGATTTTGTTGAGTTTAATATTGGTGGGTATAAGGACATGATTCTTTGTGATGTGTTTCCCATGGATTTTTTCCATTTGTTGCTTGGAAGACCATGGAAATTTGATAGACATGAAATATATGATGGTATAAACAATACTTATCAAATTGAAAAGGATGGAAACACTTTCACATTAACTCCATTCGTAGAATATGATAAAGAGGAAACTAAGGCAGCAAAGGTGATCATGTTAGGTAGGAAAAAATTTATAAAGTTTGAGGAAGACAAACATGAAGAGTTTTCAATCATCACTAACAATGAAGGTGTTGGGACAATAGGTTTGGAAAATGATTCAATGTTGGAAAGAAAATAAGATGAATTGGTGACAAAAACAAATAAAGAGAAGGTCAAAGATGAATTTATTATGGGAGTTCAAGATGGGTTAGAGATGCATGTTGAAATTATGATAGGAATAGTACTTTGTTCATTGATTGCAAAGGAGGCTAGTGGGAAGTTAAGTTTTTTCAATACAGAGGTTCATGACCTAATAAGATAGAGGTTCTAGGGGAAAAAAATTTGGGAGAAGAAATGAAGGGAAAAGGTGAAGTGAATAAAGGTGAATGGCAAGGACAAATGGGTGAGTTTAAGTATGCAACAAGAGTTAAGAAGAGGAAAGTTCAAGAAAAAGTTGGCAGAGGTAATTTTTCAAGTGTTCAAGCAAGTTCAACATCAGTTTCAGATGAGGGAAAGGTCAAAAAAATCCATTAAGTCAGTTTACAAAGTGGGAGAAATTGCTAGGTACCAAAGGGTTTCCTAATGCAAAGAACAATGTAACTCTACAGTACCTGGTTCATTGGAAAGGGCTACTAGATGTAGGAACATTTGGAGATCAAGGAGATGAAGTGATCAAGCATGATCTGCAACAATGCAGTCCTCAAGGGACTTGAGTTCTTTTCAATCTGGGTGTATGGTGCAAGGGCACCAAGTCCATTTTTGTAAATAAGGTCTAAAGTCATATGTTTGGGTGTTTTGAGTTTTAATTTGGTGGAATGAGGTCATAATAGACCATTTCAAATGTTTTAAGTCACTTTGAGTCAATTCTAGGTATGGGTCTCAAGTTTTGTGTTAATTCTTGCAAAATGTTGTCAAAATGCAAAAATGGAAGATCAAAAGTCAAGTAGTTCAAAAGGCTATTGGGGTCAATTGTTTTAGTTTTTTCTTTATTTACAAGGCTTAAATACATTGTGCATGGGTTAAAGACAAGTTTTGGAGTTGATCTTGATTGAAAGGAATAAAAATCTTACAACTTTCTGGGTGTTTTTTGGTAATTTTCTGCTACAGGTAACTGTATGTTTCCATACAGAGGGGTATTGTTCTAAAATATCTTGAAATTGATGGAGGCATGAAGTAACTACATTTTGGTTGTGATTTGGTTGAATTTCGTAGAGATTTAAGCATTTTACAAGCTTTTATTTGAAACCGGTTTGTGAACCCTGTTTGTGGATTTGAAGGAGTGAAAATGGCTGAAGAGACCATGTTCCACTGATGAAATGCTCTAAAAGTTGGTGGAATGGTGTAAATTAGGATGTTCTTTCATGTTAGTATGATTATAGGAGCAGGGAAGGAGGCTTTTGGCCTAATGTTTTGATGCCCTAGACTGGAAAGTCACCAGTTTTGAGTAATTTGGATGTGCAAGGGTAGGGTTTTATTGAAGTATTGTTAGGGGATTTTTTAGTGGATGAATTAAGCATGTGCAAACCTATTGAAATGTGTTTTTGGTGTTGGGTTTCAAAGTAATGGTTTGGAATTGATAGATTCAATAAACCCTCTCATTTACAAGCCTAGATAGGCCTAAGTCAAGGGTTTTGTAGTTTGATAACTTTGTGGGAATTCCTCTTGACATAAGTTGTTGATTCAGAGCTTTTATAACCTAGTTAAGGTCCTGCAATAGAGATTTGAGGTTGGGATAGGGTCTGGTTAGGTGTTAATTTGTAAAAGAGGGCTAATTGTGGCCATTTCCAGTGTAGCAGTCCATTTTAAGGGTTGATGTTCCAAAACAAGTGGTTGCAAAAATTGGGTATGTTAAAGTAGAGATTAATGGGTATTTGAGATGGTAAATTGTTTGTGGGTCCTCAATGTGGTCTAAAAGATATGAATAGAAAACACTGTTTGATATGCTACAAGAGGAATATGAAGAAATTGAGAAATAAGGCCAAGGTAGGGTTTTGAAGGTTGAAGAATAGTTTGAAATTTTTTAAATTGTGATTGTTAGACAAAATTCTCCCTAATCTACATCATATTGAGAACCTATGGCTAATAATCCTAAATCTCATCAAATTCTCATCGGGTCACATCTCAATTTGATAGCCATTCATCTTATGGTTAATGTTCCATAATCTTCATGGTACTTGCTCCTATAGATCAATTTTAGTCACAATTTGGCATCGACATCGAGATACACATAGCTTCCATATTCTTTCATCATCTTTTTCCCTCTTATGTGGGGGAATTTCTAATGTATGTATGTGATGGATGGTGTAGTTAGGGGTCTCATGGCATCCTCCATCTTTCATCAGTTGGTTACATTCTCTATTTATTTTGCATTGCATATGTACATGGGTACCTAACATGGCCTTGTAGTTGGGAACCATTTATTCCTTCATGCATCCATCCTTGAATTATTTTCATGTTTCTTATTCTCCCTAAATTGCACTTAAGTGAGGGTGTTGGTGTAATTAAATATTTAATTACACTTTATTAAGTTTACTTAGGTCCTAATTAGGTTTTCCTTTTAGGGTTTTTCATCTTACTCTATAAAGCAAGTTATCTCATGTAATTCACTATTCCCAATATATTAATTGCATCATTTTTATGAAAATTGCTCTTGCATGTTTGATTTTCTCCTTGTTGAAGGTTAATCATAGGTTTTACAAGTGATCTTGGTTTTATTGGGTTTATTGAAAACTCTATCAATATGCCATGCAAAGTGGGATATATGTTTAATAAGTTCCTTGTAGGGGCCAAGCTGGAATGTTGCATGAAACCTTGGCATTCTCTGAAATAGGGCTCATGAGTTGTTTGTTGATAGAGTTATCAATCAATGGGGATATTCCCAAGAATTTTTTCTCTTATTACTCCATCACATCACCTTACCTATTCAAAAGAGAATGGAAGAAGTTTATTGACTCATCGCCAGTTTCTTTTGTTGACACTTGGGAGACTCCATTTCCATTTTTAATTTCACTAATTTGGTTCTTACATCTATTAATTACTATTGAACAGTGAAAGAACTTGGTTTTTCTGTCCCCATCCTTTCGCTAATACTCCCTGGACTTTTGGCACCATAAGATGTTTTCCCTCCTCAAAACCTCCATGTATTCTACTATCAAATATTTCTCTAGATGAAAATCCTCAACACCCATCTCATCTTGAATTACCTTTTCATTGAGATGTGCCAACTTAGCTTCAATTTTGTTCTTCTCCTCAAAGATAAGGGTTTCATGCACCTATCTTTTGGTTGAGTGTGTGTTTATATATACCATTTAAGGGTTTCATATACTAGACTGTTTCATATATGAAATCAAATAATTTGAAATTCATTATAATTAGAACAATAGTTAGAACTTAGAAAACAATAATGAAAGTTGGTATGAAAATCATATTTTAGTTCAATTATACCATTAGTTTGAATGCCATAGTAAATTTAACATTCTTAAAGTAGCTATAAACTAAGGATGATAGGTGGAATGATATTTATGTATGCAAATATTTCAAAAGAAAATCATGATAGTATGAATAATAAACATATATTGAACAATTTATACAATTGTAATCTTAGAATAAATTTTAAATATACATACCTTGGAAGCTGCAACAGGCATCTAAAATTAAAACTTGTATAAATAGGCATTTGAGAGCAAGTGGATATATGCATTTTACATATAGCCTTGTTCATTTACATTGAAGTGAGTTAGATGTATGGTTTTTTGGTTCTTCAATTTTAGTGACTCCTACATGTATGAAAATGTTGTATCAATTTATATATATAAGCTTTTACAACTATATTAGATTCAGAAAGGGTTAAATACATATTTATATTATAATGTTGTTTCAAGTTATATATAACCCTTAAACTTATATATATGCATAGACATAAGTATGTATGCATGCATACATACATAGATATGCATATACATATAGACATATGCATGTATATATTTATAGACATGTATCTATCATGCATGACATACATATGTATGTATGCGTGCATACATATGTATGTATGCGTGCATACATATGTATGTATGCGTGCATACATATGTATGTATGCGTGCATACATATGTATGTATGTGTGCATACATACATATATATGTATATGTACTTGTAAGTATGTATGTATGTACATATACATACATACAAATGTATATTTTTGTATGTGTATATGTATATGTACATACGTACATACATATACATACTTACATACATACATATATATATATATTATTGGTTAAGGGTTTTATATATATATAATACATACACACATATATATACATTTATAATAAATAATATCAGTTTGAGGATTCTATAAATTTACAATAGTGTATTTCAATTGCTCGAAATGTCCATGATACCAGTAGTAGAGGTGCATGCATAATTTTTTATGATAGGCAGAATGCAATATCTATGTAGGGTTGCGAGGATGATGGTGTTGTAGGTAATGTTATGCGAGGGTTACATGACAACGGAGGACATACAGTCAACCAAAAGATAGGTGCATGAAACCCCTAATAGTCCAATAAATGAAACCCTTAAATGGTATATATACATATATACACACACTCGACCAAAATATAGGTGCATGAAACCCTTAACATTTGAGTATATGATACCCTCAAATGCTATATATATACATAATACAGAGATATTTATGTATGTGAGAGATATATACAATGTGTATAGATATTGCAAATATATATCTTTTGGGAAACTATGTATATATATACACACAATCTGTAACTGCATGGAACCCTTAACAGTTGATTATATGACACCCACAAATGATATAAATATAGACTTTGGAGATATATATATATATATATGGCAAAGATGTATACAGTATGTATAGATATTACATATACATGTGTGTGTGCATGTATGTATATGTATATGTATATGTATACATGTATATGTATATGTATATGTATATGTATACATGTATATGTAAATGTATATGTATGTATATATGTATGTATATGTATATGTATATATATGTATATGTATATGTATATATGTGTGTATATATATATATTGCATATGTATATATATTTGTAGAGTTTATGGTGTGCAAAGTGGCATGCACAGCGAGAGGCAAGCTACATTAGTAGGCATACATATAATGGAGCGTAAAAAACATAAAAATATTAAAATGAAACAAGTTTTAGAGTATTGTAAAGAACATTTCGACACCATTTGAAACACACATACAACGGAGGTTCATTACCATTGTGAGGTTGGAAGACAACCTCCCTTATGATGGTTGAAGTATATTATTTTCCTTACAAGTTGGAAGTATTGATAAACATAGGAGAAATGAAAAATATATCACCATGAGTCACTCCCAACCTCTTTGTAATTGGTCGTAAAGTGTACCACCACTATTCCATCAATGGATGATGTCACGTGAAGATGTGAAGAGTGAATATTGTTGTAGAGAACCCAAAAGAAACCCTACTTCGTGAAAAACACACCAATGTGGGTGCGTAAAGGCTAACAACGGAGGGGAGAGGGGAAGTAAATGGGTAGTAAATGTGCATTAAGTTCACGAGGAGTGGTGTGGAAATAAACATGTAAGCAAGTGTCGTGCGTCTGTAATAGTGATGCCACCTTTTGCCTCATAAAAAGGCTTTTTTGGAAATCGTTTGGTATGAGTTGGAAAATGTGCAAGAATTTGGTAGGGATGGATGGTTTTGAGTTGCCAACTAGATCCTCTATATCGTTTCATTCAAGGCTTTGGTCAATGTGTCCTCTGCTGATGTGGACCCTTCACACAACATAGCCCTCACCACAATCGATCCCTCACTCTTATCTAAAAGATCTTAGAGATATTAGTCTTCAGATTAAGTAAATACTAATAATAAAATAATTTCAAATTGACATCTATTGATATTTTTTAAATGAATGTATTTATTAAATCAAGAATTATAATTATAATGATAACATGAGATGGAATATAATGATATATGTGTATTAACAAAAACTAAAAATTCACATATAAAAAAATAAATATATAAAACAAATTAAATATTTATTATGCATATAAAAATTTAATAATTTTACAAAATATTTATTTAAATAATTATTTTGTTATTAAATAAATTTATTTAAACTATTATATCTCTTCTTTTTTTTAAATATACTCAAAATCTTGAAATATATCACATGAACTTAAAGAAGTATTATAATTTGTCATAGACTGCAAACGATGTTTGGGATTGTTCAGGCTTTCACGCGACACGGAATGTAGTTCTTGGTCTGTGAATTTCTGAACTCATATATATATAGAGTTACGTACTCTCTTAAATAGAGTTATATATTCTCTTAATTGCTCATATTTGTGAATCATATACAATGTTTAATTCTGAGAATCTCTGTGAAGCTGCACATAAAAATTTGGAAATGTCTCGCCAAAATATCATCGACCTCAATAAATTGCCAAACGAGAATGGACATATGCAGGGCAATGCTGGTCGAAAAAGACTTTCAGCTCGACAATTAACTTGTTTGGAAGAATCCTTAAAACGGAGCCCTACTGTGAATTATGTATGTGTACTTTTTACCATTTAATGACAGTTTTCTTCTTATCACTCTTCGTCCGAACACTACCAGGCAAGCCATATGCGAAAACAGTTAGCAATGGAATGTCTAATTTAGTTATTAGAAGTTCCGTTTCAAAATAAGTGATCGTAAATGTCTTTTCAACAGTTTTTCAGTTAACGTTTTTGTTTTCCTACCGAGTGGAACATTCTTTCAGTTTGTACGGATATCAATACGTGCGCAATGTCTAATAATATTTTATTTTTATTTTTGGTGTACAGGAGGAAAAAGAAGCTCTGGCTAGGCAGCTAAGTATGAGCCCTACACAAGTTAAAAGATGGTTCCAAAATAGAAGAGCAAGGTAATAATCCCCTCCTACAGTAATTCATTTCATTACATATAATATAATCATGAGTGGCTGAAGATCATTTTATTTCAGGGCCAAGCTGAAGCAAAAAATGGACAGTAATGTGGGGAAAAGATGTCACAGGTCGTCAAGAAAGGTGATAACGGCAGAAGAGAGAGATCTAGTGAACAAAAGACTGCGGAAAGAATTGGGAGAAAAGAAAGATCTGAACAAAAGATTGCAGAAAGAATCGGCAAAAAAGAAAGATCTGAACAAAATATTGCAGAAAGAATCGGCAGAAAAGAAAGATCTGAACAAAAGATAGAAGAAAGAATCGGCAGAAAAGAAAGATCTGAAACAGGGAGCAGAAGCGCCATCTGCATCGTACTAACTTCCTCCCAAGGATTTCTAGTCAACCTTTTGGTGATAATGTTACAGTGATACTTTATATTTCAGATTTCTCTCCCTGAACAATCTTGGCATTGATTTAGGAGCTGCCCCATTTCAAGAAATGTAAGATGACTTATGTTTAATTACATGTTTAGGGCATTTTTAAATGCAATAAATATTACTCTCCATGGATCAGAAATAAACACATTTTATGACCCAGAGTTTTAGTAGACTTCTTTTTTTTACTTGTGTCTGAGAAAAAACTTCTGGTAAATCATCTCACATGGAGAGCTGTCTTCTCTTTTTAACCCTATCTTACTTTTCAGTCTTTCCGGAGCTTAATTATCGAAAAGAAAAATTTAGAAAACCGTGGGAAAATTGCGCAGATCATGCAAAATTGAAAAAATAATGAAAGTACATGGAATGTGAATCATTGGCAAGGTGAAAAATAAAATCACGGTTGTTGATTGATGATTCAGATTTTAGAGAAGGTAATGTAGGTTCATAAATAATCTTGAAGGATTCATACTGAAATAATCTACACATTTTGTTTTTCAGCACTATGTTGTGTTGTATAATTAAATAGAATAAAATATGCTTGCATTAACATATTTATCGGACACCCCCAACAATTTACCGACTGAAAATTTGTACCGACTGAAAATTTGCTGCTAGCAATTCACCTGAGAAAATTCACGGACAAATTCATTGCCAACAATTCACGGTGGTGGAAAATTAACTGCATTAATATTTTTAATAAAATCAAAAGTGACTTGCTAGCGATGAATTTACATCCTTCCTATCATGATATTTTTATTTGAATGTGATAAACTGACTACACTCTATTATTATAAAATATAGAAAATGCATACAATTTTTTTAAGACATTTCATGATACTATAAATTTCTTTGTCAAAAGAAATCATTTTTTCATGTCTTTAGGGAAAACTCCACTTCCATATTCAGTAACATATTCTTTTCCATCTTTTAGGAAAATGAGATAACCTCCTTAAGCATAATCAAAAACATTCAAATATAATATATAATCTTGTGTGGTTGGTACATAAAGGTAAGGAAGATTATATATCATATTTTGGATTTCGGTGACAACAATAATGTGAATTTCAGTCCATTGAAATTTATGTTTGTTCAATAGCTATTGTAGAGGCTCTCTATCAATATTTACATTTGGATGAAAAATATTTACATAGTTTAAGATTCTCAAGAAGGCTTGAAGTTTTTTTGTCAAGAAGAATATGGGATTATAAGACTTTATCTTTAATTTGAGGTTGGACTTCTAATACCCCATTACTTACAATCATACCTAAGAAATTACTTGAATTTTTACACCATTCAATTTTATTTAGTGATAGTATAATCCTTACATTAAAACAAAGCTCATAGAAAGTGTCTAAATATCTTTTGTGATCATCAAAATTACTAGTATGATTTACCTATTCGATGTATATTTTGAATTTGCTACATGTATTTACCTTGAAAATATTATGTTTTGCCTTGGAATGTTGGTTCCCACAGGTTCAATTATAGCGCAAGGGACATATCTCAAACAACTCAAAATTGTTCAACACAAGATTCATTTTATTTATTATCAACTTGAGAACAAGGTATATCAATATAGCCACCTAGTACTTTCTACCACCCTATCCCTTCATTTGGTTCCATGTGCACGTGGACGTCGTAAGTGGAGACTAGATAGCAATGATCATCAAAGAATATTACATGTTATTGAAGAGTGAGCTGAACTACTTGAATTAGTGAATAACATGATGTGTCATAGGTGGACTTGAACAATTTACACAAATTGTAGGACTCCGGATTATATTAAATTGTGATTTGTGTCTCTATATAATGTGGATGACAATTTTTTTGTTATATTATTATTTGTAATTTAAAGTGACTAGATTTTTCTATTAAATGTAAGTTTATCAAGTGAATGAACATTCACCTATCTAGATTTCTTATTATATAACTTTTAAACAAAATTATTGATGTTGTATGAATATAAAACACTATAATTACCCTTGATAATTTATTTCAATGTCCATTGCAAACTAAAATCAGCATTTGTAGCTTGCACATTTAAAAAAACAAAGAATGAAAGGCCTACATGCTCAACTTATTCTAAAATTATGGGTAAATTTTATATGTTGTGAAATTTTTTCCTAGACTTTTGTAATATTTTTGTTCATTCTAATTACATTATTGTAAAGGAAAACAATAGTTTTTAGGGTGAAATTAGGCTATGATATTTTATAAGGATTCAATTGTATAATTTATGAGAAAAATTCATTGACCCATATTTCATAAAAGATTGTATACATATTAATAATTAATTTAGATTAATTAATATGTGATTTTTTAGATTAATGTACTCTATAATATAAAAAATAAATGTAATGGGTAGGGGTATTTAGCACTATAGCTAAAGAATGAAGCCCTTTGATGCAAATTTTAGATTCAAGATTGTAAACTTAGGAAAAGACGTCTCCTTATTTTTATATAGCCTTAGATTCTATGCTTGACCTTTTTCTATCCTAGGCTAGGTTAATAGGTTAGGGTCTTTTCTACATATGTGGAACTATCCTATATACATGAATTTTATTTTTCTTTGTGTGTTTTTTCTCTATACTTTGGTTGATTAATCTTTGTATACTTTTCCCTTTTTATATATATGATACTAGAAAAATTAAAAATACATTTACAGTATTTTTGTTATATCCTAAGGGGATATGTTCACATAGGTCAAACATCATAACTATTTGTAAAAGATTGTAAGAAAACAAGAAAAAACTTTAGAATGATGTATGCAAATTCATTACTTCTTTTAATATTCCAAGTTGAAGTGTTTCAATGTCAATTGTTCCTTGAATTCTTCTAGGATGAGGGATGATGACCAAATGTGAGAGGATGCTTGAGGCTATCCAATGGATGCAAAGCAATGTATTTAAATATAAGCACATGTAACATCAAATTATGCAAAGATATGTTTATTTACATCACAAAAACTAGTAGAATAAAGGTGAGTAAAAATTTACAATTTTAGAAAGAAAATTTTCAACTCCATGTACATGGGGACAGCCTTGTGACCATGGAAATAATAGGACTACATAGGAAAATGGTTGTGGTTGTAAGGAGGATGAATTCCATAGTATGTGTGGATTCATAAATGTCATGATAAATGAGGGATGTTTCCATATATGTGCAAATGTGGGTAATGGGAAAGCATGTGTACATGGGGATAAGATAAGGATAGGGGAATGAGTTAAACTTTGCAAAAGATCCAACCATTTCTTGATATGTAGATGTATTTGTTGGTATGTGGTGACTGATCATGCTATATTGTATAGCCCATGGTATACTGTACACCCTAGCCCGTCCTTCTTAGGAGGGGAGCAGGCCAGTTTGAGGGGCGTGCGAGGAGTTGAGCCCAAATTTTGCCATTTTTTTGCGTCGTCATGAAAAAGGAAAAATCTCAAAAAAAAGAAAACCGACATTGTAAAACCCTAATTCTGGAAGCTTCTAAAAGCTTGTTAAAAGGGGTTTGGGATGGGGGTTCAGGATGATAAGGGCGATTATTACAAGATTGTAATAGGTTTTGCCTTGGATAATAAAAGGATTGGATGGCTGTGGTTTGGTGGATGTAGCCCAGATTGGGTGAACCACGTTAAATTCTCTGTGTTATGATTTATTCTGTGTATGTTTTAGTTTCTCTGTTTATTATTTAAATCTGCATTTAATTGTTAGATCTGCCATCTCTAACCCTAATAGTATTAAGCAGTTTTCCTAAAATAGTCATAAAACTAAATATTAAATGGTATGGGCATGAAAATTTTACCATTGCAAATATGTTTTTTATTGTGCTTTGAATTTAAACGTGTTGTCTCTATTGAATATCAATTTTAAGGCATCTATATTGGCATGACTCTCCTTGAAAAATTAAACCTCATTTTATTTAGAGAAAATTAATTAAGATAAAATATAATGGTGAGCTCTTAAGAACCATTTCAATCAAACATATATACCATACATCCACAATCTAACATGTACACAAACCACATGTGTAATCATAAATGAACCACGATCATACATAAATGAACCACAATCAAACATAAACATTCACCATGTAATTTCAAACATATAATATTATACATGTCCAAAAATTCACGTATTTTGAATAAAATGTATAAATGTCCACAAATTTATCATAAACAAACTGTTGAACACACAAGAATACTGAGAGGGGGGTGAATCAGTATGCTTTAAAATTCAATCCTAATTAACTATTATTGAAGTTAATTTATACCAATTAAGCATTCATCCACTTAATCAAAACAAGAGAGATGACAAGCAACCACACAAGAACAGAGATAACACCAAATTTATGAGAAAACCCCATAAGGGAAAAAACACAATGAGAAATGCTACTAGGAGTTGTTGTCCTAAGCCAACCTCACATGTAAATAATAGTTTACAATTTTTTTTTGGTCTACAACCCAAGGAAGCAAATACTCCTTTACTTTATTTTATGGGCTAAAACCCAAGGAAGCTAGTACTCTCTAATTGAAAAATGAACAACTAAAATATGACTGATTTATGGCTTCAACTATTTACAGTCATTAATTTTGCACGTTAAGTCTGTAGTGGATCTTGTCATGCTCTTCTCATAGAATCATACATATTCACACTCTTCATTACAATCTTCACATATTTTACCTTCAATATATATCATCTGCATGCTTGCAAAATACAAATTCAGTCAGCCACAAACAAGGAATATCAAACTTGTAACTTGTCATTCTACATCTTCATTGGTGGTATACAAAAATGATAAAATATTATTTATATTTCTTCCAGATGAGTTGGTATGACTCATACAACATTTACAAACAATCCTTGAAATCCACTCAAACTTAAATTAGTGATGCACATCACCAACACACCATAGTCGGCCTCAACAACAACATAACTTCATAAACTGATGTGAAACAATTATGTGGGTCTAGAAACAAGACAAATATTCATGGGATTAAATACTTAGACACAATGATACATTGGGAATTTCCACACAAACTCATACCATTGTTATGCACAATCTTCTGTCGATGCAGTTAACTCTCAAAGTTGCACCCTTGCTAAGTTGTAGAACTTAGCACTTTGGAGGAACATGGGAACATTCCTAGGTTGTGGGTTACCTAAACTTGGAATGGACCTCCAGATAAGGCTGAATCCTAAATGGTAATCACCTAAACTAATCTAATGATTTTCCAAGGAAAAGGGGAAAGAAGATAACATAAGCTGAAATTTTTGAAATTTAAGGAAGGTGATACACCAAAACACTTACCAAACTTGCAAATAGCTTGCATACTCAAGTTATCAACTATAAGCTTGATGAACACAACTCAATATTGATATGTTTTGTATCGTTATTTTGTAAGAAGGCTACAATTCACACTCCTAGAAGGAAAGAAATCTTTAACAACTTGAAACACCTACAGCACAACACAACTTACAACCTACAACTACATATACTTTCTATTTAAAGATGACACTAATGAGACACAAAACTAGGAATGATAAAATTAACAAGTAGTTGCATCAAATCATCCAAATGCATGCAATTAAATAGAAAACTGAGAAGGTCAAACAGCTTATCTCCATTAATCATCAAGGTATGAACTGATATACATGTCCAAAAGAGCTACAAAAAATGCAATATATCTCCAAAGGACTCCAAAAAAGTCACTAAGTAAAAGCAGAGCATAATCAAAACTGAGTACAAAATGAGTCAACAAATGACTATAACCATCCTCCTCCAAGATCCACCAAAATAGGACCTAGAACCTTCTTGGTTGTATGCAATAATAAAGCCAAAAATATAACCTCCTATATCTCCTCTAAAAAGGCTCCAAAGTGTCGAAAAGGTCAACTTTGACCAAGTACGTCATGAAGGCATGAAAAACTAACTCCTATATTCCCTCATTCCCTCCAAAAGGTGATTAAACTACCCTACATCTTCTCCCTTGGTCGACCAACAGCCTCAACCATCCCCTAGATGCTTGCAAAAGCATCAAAGCTTAACTATATCCCTTTAAAGCATTTACAAGGCATGATACTTGATTTTTGCATTAAAAATAGCACTTAACTAAGTGATTTATAACACATCACTTAATCAAATGCTTTACATTTCAATGTGAATGCAAAAACAAAAAAGGCCATCCCATGAGGAAAACAATGCAAAGATAATGCAAGTTATGAAGGCATTTACACTTAGCATGAAGACAAGGGATACATAAAGTTCATTAGGAATGAACTTCACCACGGGCATATTAGTTTTCATTGCAAAAATTTTAAATAAAAGGTAAAAATACCTTTTACTCATCGGCATAAGCTAGGGTTATGAAACCATAGCAAATAAAACTCGATCAAATATTCATTTCATTTCATTCTTTTGCAACCCTTCACTCTATTGGGTGTCGCCATAGGGTTTTGATGGAGCTCTGTTGAGATTTCAATGGTAGATTCTAGAAGTTATAGTGGCTTTCATAACACATTTTCATGCAAAAACAACACAAAAAATCTACTTGTTATTATGCAAAAAGATGAATAAACTGTTACTCTTGTGTTTCTCTATACATTCCATACATTTCTCTTGGTAGTTTTTGCATTTCAATGGGCCACAGTTATGTGTTTCTATAGAAAATATAGAATAAACTATTTTCTATCATGGTCATGACTTCATCTATTTGCACATGATAAAAACCTTGAGCCCGTTGCACATATTTTAAGTAGACCATGGCTCGACCTCTGAGCTAAATTTGGATCTTCTTTCATTTCCATTATGTTTGCACAATATGGATTCATAGCTCTAACCCTAGCCATAACTATTCCAAGGGTTTTGAACTTTGTATTTCACCAACCACAACTTCATTTTAGTGTTCTCTGTTTAGAAACCCTAAGCTCCAGTTCCTCTAGATTTTTTCATTTTGGAAACATGTGTCTAGGGTTTCTACCATTGTTGACCTCTTTTTATATTTTGAACTTCCACATAAGTGTTTTTGCTCCATTTCTGGAAGGATGTGAATCTATCTCTGAATTGGGCCATTCCTATATTCTATTATGAGCCTTTCAAAATAGTAAGGTATCATGGGTTTTCCTAAAACCCTAGTTTCATTTGCACTATTTTGTGATGACACTTGGTAACTTCATGCTATAATCATTACTTCTTTATACAGTGCTTTTCCCCTTTTTATGATGATATTGTCTTCCAGAAAAATGAAATGTCCCCCTTTCAAACTTTTGGGACCTAGAATTATGTCACTTAGGCTCGCCTTGTCACCATGCTCCTTTTGTTTCAAATGCATAGTAATACCACTTATCATTGGTCTTTGTCTTGTACTGGGAAGTGTCCTTGCTCCTTGATAGTGACAAAGGTCACTACGCTTTGATTTCATTAATTGATAGCCACTATGATAAGTTTTTATAAGTGAGCTTACTGTGTCTTCTCATTATTTGAAAATCAGTTTGAATGTTGATTTTCATGAGGCCTTTGCATGCTTCTTCATTGCTAACATATCTTGTATTCACTTTACAATGATTTCAATATTATTGTACAACGATACAATGGTTTGATAGTGACTTAACCATTTGTGAAGACCTTTTTTTCTCTATAGCAGATGTGATACCTCTATCATTATCTTTGCTTTTACTGTCCCCATTGTCCTACTGACTGTAGCTATGCATTATTCTTTGCATTATATGCCATGACCATCTTTGAAGGATATTTACGACTTTACTCACAACATACTCACTGCATGCTCATTACCATAGGTAAGCATGTATTGTCACCCTAAGTAACCTATAAATGGAGTTGTTATAACTTTGCTTCCCTCCTGATGCAACTGCTCCTTTTGAGGGCATTGATGAATGTACTATTTGATGTCTTTGTCTGACAGTAGCAACAAATATTGATTAGGACTTATGACAACCTCATGAGCATTTTACTTAACCTTATCAACTCCACCATGAGCAATGATGGCACAAGCTCACCTACACCCCAAACACCGTATGAAAAGCTCACCACTCAAGTTACTAAGGCATTATCATGAAGGTGTTTTCCTTTACCAATAAAAAATTGTTCCTCCATTTGTAATGCATAGTTCATTTCTTTTGTTGTGCCCTCTACTCCCTTCCACAACACTACCATGTATGCTATGTTTTGATCATGACTATGTATGCACTCAAGAGTATAACATGTATGAATAGAAATACAAAACCTCACTGCACCTTATCCTTTAACATTGTTCTATAATGTCTCCACCAACCTTTGTACTTGTATTTGAATATGGGAAGCTCTCCCTATGGCACTGTAGACTCACTGCTTCTCATAGCATGATGGCTATCCAAATTGAACTCCTATACTATTCTTAGTATATGTCTTCACTATTGAACTTGATTGATAAGTTTAATGGACTTTTCCTCTTCAAATAGAGACTGTCAAGAAGCTTTCCTCATTCCTTAACAATACATGATTGATTCTTCACCAAACTGTTCTTCTTTAATGCAAAACATAATTCTTAAAAGCACAAAGTTGTGTCACACTTTCAGCCAAGTTATCAGCACAACTAAATTTAAGTATTTCTAACTAAAAATTAATTTTGGTCAAACATATGATCTAGTAAGATTCATTCTAGCTAAGTTAGTTGCTTCCACAACTTTTTCAACTAAAATTGTTGGCTAAAAATATATGGAGCACCACTTTGAGTCCAATTTACTAAAAAAATAAAATTATTTAAAAACTCGAAGTTTCAATAACTCCTGATAATGTAAATAACATTTTTTTAAAAATATAAAAATACCCTTTTGTAGATCCATAAGTGTAGTTTTCAAAAATATATTTATTTTAATAGTTTAATTTTTTTTTATATTTTATTTTTTATTTTTACTAAAAGTAGGTTATCAGCACAAAATATTAGGTTGATTACTATGCCAAGGAAAAATACTAAAACTTATTAAAAAAAATTGAAAAAAATATGATGCACTAGATAAAAGAATATATTTTAAGATGGGATAATTGTTTTTTCTATTTTAGATAAATATGTAATATGAAAGTTGACGTCTGATGAAAATAATTATGTTTTGATTCATGCATATTTTAATATTTATTTAAAAATATTTATTTATCAAATTTGGAAAAATATATATCCATGCACTAAAATTTCAAGTTATAAATACACACAAAAAATTTGAAAGAAAAAAAATAAAATTTACTATAAATAGTTTGACGTCCCATACAACTTCATTTTTCAGCATTTTATCAGCAACTAAATTATAGTTTTAATTTATTAAAAAATAGTTTAAAATAATTTTTTAATTTTTAAAAAAAATACAAACATAAAATATACTAAAAAATACACATTTTACTAATTTAAATCATTTCAAAATTCAAAACATATATGCCACTTTTTAGTGATTCAAGTTTAAAAATTGGATCAGCATTGGCCGTTTCTTTTATAAAGTGTGACACAACTTTGTGCTTTTACTAGTTGACCAACTTTTGTACATCATGTTTATATTGATAACGAAGTGCCCTTATTAGAAGGAGAGAACATTCATTAATAAGGTACTTTTCTTTTATCAATATCATCATGGTTATGAAAACTTGTTTTCAAGGATTCCATAGATGATTCAATATGTGACTATCCATGGGTGAAGCCACAATAGTGGTTTACAATTGAAGTGAGGAAGGAAAACTCACAGAAAATGAATGCATGGAAAAAAAATTGATTTTAGGGGTTCATACGAACCTATTGGTTCGACCGAACCCATTAGGGGTTCGCTAGAACCTATTGGTTCAACCGAACCCATTAGGGGTTCACTAGAACCTAGGTTCGAGTGAACCCTCCTAATACTTTCCTGCCAAAAAAGCCATCAAAACCCCTTATAGAAGGGGGGTTATTCCTCATCCCCTCCCTGAGACACAAAAAAACCTGAATTTTGGCACTTCGGAGCTCGAGTTGAGGATGAAAATGGAGGAATCTTCACAAACCCAACTTGAATCGGGTAGTCCTCGAGGCGAGCTATCCAACGAATATAATTTTAATATGTTTTGTTTTATTATGTATTTGTTTTTTAGTTTTATTAAACATAGGTTTTTCATCGAAAATGAAGGTCTTTGTTCTGCAAATGTGGAAAAATAGCAAATTATCAAAAAAATTGAAAAATATGAGTGCACGAGATATTGAAGTCCTTGATCCAACAAAAAATAAAATTTAATTTCGATATATACAAAAAGTTGTGTTATCACGGTCGGCTATGTCGAATTGTAATTGGTTTGACTTTGAAATTTGATTAAAGAAAAAATATTCAATAAAAAAGCTGTCTAACCAAGTGGAAGCACTAGATATCAGAGCTACAAATCTAAATTGAAAGAATTAGAATTTTATCCTTCATGGAAAAAGCTATGCATTATACTGAGCGTCACTTTTAAAAATGTTGTTTTTGAAAAAAACCAGTTTTGTGGGAGATGGAAAAGAAGTGCAATCGATTCCAAGAATTTTGAAAAAATATTTTTAGAATCTACAGACAAAATGTGATGAGACTCTAGTTTTCATCATCTTCAAATTCTTCATGGTTTAGCCGCTATAGGTGCCTGAATGTGAAGATTTAGTTTAAAAAAATAATTTCAGTGTCCAATTTGGCCAAAAATTGTAAACCACTATTGTGGGATCACTGATCTCAAGTGGAACAAGAGGGCAGCATGTTGGGCTCAACCCTTGTGGGAGCCCATTTTATTCCACATGCTTTAATATCAAATGCAGATAATTCAACAATGAGAATTTCACCTATACCTACATAATGAATAAACATGTTAGATAAAACAAAGCATATGATAGATGTTTATGATAACCTTTCTATTTTCCTAGACATTTGTGATATGCAGACTATTTCAATGCTTTATGAGGATTAGGCTATATGTTTGTAGATGTTTGCATATGTAATGATTGGTGATCCTGAGCTCTAACAAACTTTTCCTCACACATGCAAGCAACCTTGGAGAATTGGAGGTTGGACTGGCAAGAGGGTTGAAGCAGATGCAGCAATTCAACTCAGCTGGGATTCGTCATTCAGGAAATGACGGATCCCCTTTCTATCCATATGCATTTTACTTTTATGTATCTATAAATGTATAGTCTATTTCCTTTTACTGCATTCAAATAGTTAGTCCCACGACTTGTGTGGGACACCATACATTTATGATTATCAATAAAGACTACTTTTGTGCAATAGTTGTTGACTCTCTTCTCTATTGTATGCATTTGCATAATGTAATAATGCAATCTAATTGATAATTTCTTTTATGCATATGGATATAACATAGCAGAGTAGAATGTATACCTTTTACTTCACTTTGTAAAACAAACACAACTCTACCTGATTGAGCTAGTAACTAGATTAGGTAACATTTTTGGCGACATATGCTATATGTTTTCATGTTAAACATCTTGACCAATTGCCTAACTTATCCATTGGGCACAGAGTCACTTAGAAAACTGAACAAGACTTGAAAAACAATCTTGAATATTACTGCAACTCGTCAGACCAGTACATGATAACTTGAAAACTTATTCCATCACCAAAACTTCAAGAAAAACTCACTAAAATATGCAGAACAATACTTAGGGAAATGAAAACTTGCATTTAAACTAATGTGCAGCAACACTTATTGAAATAGAAACTCCTAAACTAGCATGTACAAGGTAGCTCATACCTCAAAACAGAGTTTGACTTATTGAAACAAAAACTCCTAAACTAGCATGTACAAGGTAGCTCATACCTCAAAATAGAGTTTGAGGTGTATCCCATTAACTAGGATAGGTAGAACTTCTCCATCTATTTTTGACAACTGAAAATCATTGTTCTCTTTGCACTAAGTAACGAAAAACAAGCCACTCCACATATTGTCAAACTTGGCGTGCTTTCCTGGCCTGCTCTTTAATTCATCCCACTTAAGCATGTAACATCTCCTTCTTTAAACACCCTAGGTGTTTCTTTCTTGTCAAAAAATCTCTTTGTTTGGAGTTGATGAAACTCCATTTTTTTCACGGCTTTATCTCTTGTTTCTTCCAGCTCCATGAGTTGTGCATATTTGACTTCCATTGGATCTTCCTCTTCAAACATTTCAAGCTAGCTAACAATATCAAGCTAGAAGCTCAACAGATAAAGGTAGTCTTGCCTCTTTCCCATATACCATCATATAAGGGGAATTTCCAATTGATTTTTTTGGGGGTTATTCTATCTTCCCACAAGGAATATTTCAACTTAGTGTGCCAAGTTCTTTGTTTATCCTCCATTATTCTCTTAATAATTATGATCAGGTTCTTATTTGTTGATTTTTTCAAACCATTACCTTGAGGGTAATAGTTTGATGATGTATTCAGGTGAATACCATTTTTGACAACCCAATCACTCACCCTCATTCCAACAAAGGCTAAAGCATTTTCTAAAATAATAGACTCAGGTACACCAAATCTGGTTATCAAATCATCATAAAAGTTAAGAACAAAACTTTCACTGGCTCCTTTTAAAGCCACTACTTCAGTCCATCTGGTAAAATAGTCAGTTGCAATGAGGACCCATCTATAACCTACACTAGAAGGTGGGTTAATAGATCCTATAAAGTCAATGCCCCATCTCATAAAAGGCTATTCCACTTGTATAGGTTGCAAAGGAAAAGCTAGCAACCTCTCTTTGCTTGCAAACAGGGCACACTTAACACATTTTATTGCCCAAGCATGGGCATATTTGAAAAGTCTTGGCCAGTAATAGCCAACTCTCATGATCTTCCAAGCTATGGTTCTTGGGGAAAAATTCCCACCAGCTATACCATCATGAAACTCATGAAGAACCTTATCAATCTGATCATTATCAATGCATCTCAGTAACACACCATTGTGGTCTTTTCTAAATAGTATACCATTAACCAACACATAAGGAATTTCAGATCCTTTTGGCCCTATCTAAACCTTGTGGGAACTCACCAGTCTATAGGAAATGGACCAACTCCCGCATCCAACTTGCACCCAATGTAGGTGCAGCAATCTGAGGTTCATTATGTGTGACCAAAATAGCCTCTTTCTCTATTTCTAACTCATTTTCATACCCTAAATCAAGATATTCACACAACCCTTTACCCTTTACAAGCTATTCACATAACCTGCGTAATCCAACCTGCTCTCCTTTCATTCAAAACTCTGCTCAAAAGGAATTCCTTAACACTAGGATGAGCAATCATGAGATGAACCTTGTTATTAGAAATCAAATGCTTGAACTTTTTCAAACTTCTAATAACAGCAAGTACATGCTTTTCCACAAAAGTATACCTCTATTCATAGTCCTCTAAACCTTGACTGAAAAAAGCAATAGGCTATTCTAAATTATCATCATTTTGTTGTACCAACATTGCATAAATGGTGTCTATGCTACCAAAGGCATACAGAATAAAATCCTTTACAAAATTAGGATTTACCAAAGTGAGAGTTTTTGATAATTCCCCCTTGATTGCTTCAAAACTATGCTTGGCTTCTCTGGTCCAACTGAAACTTGCATTCTTTTTCAACATAGCAATTAGTGGTTTCAAAAGATTTACAACATCTGGAATGAATCTTCTCAAAAAGTTAATTCTATCAAGAAATATTTGCAGCCCCTTTTTATGGCTAGGTAAAGGCAAGGCTAAGATAGCACTTACTCTCTTTGGATCAATGGTGATCCCCTATTTTGACACTATATGTCCAAGAAGCTTTCCTTCATGAACAAAAATGCATTTTTTGGGGTTAAGGGATAACCAAATCCCCTACACCTTTCAAACACTTATTTTAAATGGGATAGATGCTCATCTGCATTTTTAGAAAACATTGTTATATTGTCAAGGTAAATAAGCACTAACTTATAAATCAACCCTTGAAATGTCATGTTCATGGCCCTCTGAAAGGTGGTACCAACACTAGATAGGCCAAATGGAATTCTTTTATAGGCCATAGTGCCCCACTTTGTGGTAAAAGTAGTCTTATATCGGTCTTCTTCCTTTACTAGAACTTGGTTATAACTAGAATAACCATCAAGCAAAGAAAACCTTTCAGAACTAGCAACTACCGAGCAGCGGATAATGATCTTTTAATGAGGCTCTATTGAGGTCTCTAAAATCTACATAGAGCCTAATCTCTTTGTTTTTCTTTCTAACCGGGGCAAGGTTAAAGACCCATGATGTATGCTTGATTGGGAGAATGATGCCTCCCTCAATCAGCTTAGTCAATTCTTTTATCATAAGAGGCTCAAGTTTGGGATTCAAAGGCCTCTACTTCTGCCTAACAGGTTTTGCATTTGGCACTAATTCTATAGTATGTTGGGAAATTTGGGGATCAAAACCCTTTAAATCTGAATACTCCCATGCAAAGACATCATGAAACTCTTAACAAAGTGCAATAAAGGCCTACCTATCTTCATGGGAACAAATCTTACCAATTTTAAGGAGCTTACCTTTAAAGATTTCAAGCTCTTCAAAATGCTCCTCTTCTATCTACATGTTGGTCTTGCCTTTCTTTAGCTGATCATCAGTACTAAAAATGGATTCCAAGGTAACTAGACCCTTGGGAAACTTGTTTGTCCTCAACTGTATGACTTGATCATCATATTGTTGCTTAAGTTTCTCTTGATTTACCACTAAGAATTCATCTTCTTCGAGCAAAAAACTCAATACCTACTCATCACTCTTTAAAACTTGCCAATGAATGTTGTTATTAGGAATAGATGGTCTTACAACAACTTTAACATATTGCTGCACCTTTTCTTTCTTAATATCATTAGGTATGTCAAATTGAGCACCTATTGTAGCTAGCCTATCTGCATGCTTATTTTGACTCCTAGGAATAGAAATCAGATTGAAAGCATCAAATTCCTCTATCATATCTGACACCCTATGCTTGTAAGACCTAAGCACATCATTTTTAGTCACATTCAAGCCTCTTACCTGATTAACTATCAACTCACTATCCCCAAATACCTATAGGTAGCTAATCTTCCTTTTCCTTGCCCATTCTAAACCCTAAATCAAACCTTCATATTCAGCAATATTGTTTAAAGAACAAGAAAATACAAAATAGAAAGTTGAATAGTACGTTTCACCTTGTGGGGATACAAGCATAGCACCCCCACTAGCTCCATTTATGTTTCTTGAACTATCAAAAAACATTTTCCATACCTCATTATTTTGTTCTAGTTGCTAATTAACCTTCTCTTCAAGGTTTGTAATAACAAAATCTAGCTTGAATGTATCATGTATACACCCAGGCATCTATCTTTGATGTTCTTACCTAGTTCATCTTCTACATTTTTTGTTGCCAACTCATTCAGAAGGATATTTGGGATATCCTTAGTTTGAGTATTTGGTTCTTGAGTAGTAGCATGCACATTACTATCGAAAATAGCACAATTGGCATTTATGGCACTTGGTACATAGGGCTCAATATGGTCTTTGGCAAGTAATTCAAACTTAATGGTTACTTTTGTCTCGTATCTAGTCCTAAATAACATGTGAGACCAATCTAAGGACAAGTAACCCCCTATTTTGGTAGTGAAATCCCTTGACAAACACAAGGCAAAATATGGTGGCAAATCAATAACAAATATGTCTTAAGGAATAGAAAATTTTGGGAAGGAATGTAAAGTAAAGCTTGCATCCTTAATGACACCTATGGTGTTAATGGCTAACCCATCAAGTTGGACCACTCCCTTTTCAAGAGGCCAATATTTCAAACATAACCTATTAGTAATCTGTTTGGGCATAACATAACTACTTGTCCCTAAATCTACCACAATTTTGAACCAATTTATACCCTATTATCAAAGAAACATAAAAAGGGGGGGTTTGACATCTTTGCCTGGTTGCTTACTATTGTCTTGAGGTGTGTTTATAAAAATAGCCTTGACTTGGTCAACTAGAACATCACTTGAAACACTTAAATCAAACAATGCAGATTGTAATAAATCCTTTTGTCCTAGGATGCACAAGGAATCCCACATAGACATAATGACATTCATTTTCTTCATGTGCTCAATAATATTGAAAGGTGCAGCAATGTTTACCTTTTGATGGGTCTTTACAATAGCACGGTCTACTTGTAAGTGGAATGATTAGGGTTGATTCCCAAGCTGCTCCTTGGTAGCGCCTTGTGTATTTCTTTGCAACATGTGTGGCATTTGAGATGTGGATGGACCAGCAACTTCTTTTTCTTTGTTTGTTGATTGTTCAATTTCAAAAGCCCTCTTCTTGGCTCTATTATTAGTTGTTATTGGAGAATCATCTCTATTCACTCCATAAAATTCCTCTCCTTGCTAATTCAAGAGAGTTGTGTCACTTGGAGGGAGATTTTATTGTTGTGGAGATTCATCATTAGGCACATGTAGCTTGGCTATGGGGTTGGTTGCAGGGAAAGCACCACTCATAATTAGCTATATGGTTATTCTAGACAAGTACAAGATCCCTAGCCAAACTGATTGGAGCTAGATTGTGTGGTTGAAAAGGCCTTGGATTGAGATTTTGCCTTGCACCTTGGTAATTCCCCTAATATGGCTACCTATTAGCTCAATAGGAGTGGTTTTGTCCTTGAACCTGGGGCTAATATGGTTTGAAACTTTGAAACTGCTACTTTTTCATGGTCACTAATTCATTTCCAAAAGACTGGAGTAACCCTTTTATTTCCTATAGCTCAATAGATTAGGTTGGGGCAGCCTATTCTTGATTAGCAGCAACTGGTAAAGGGGCTACTTGAGGTGTTGGCATGGTGACAGGAGGTTGTATGTCAGGAGAGATTTACATGGGAGGTCTGGGAGCTATCCTTCCAACTTGTATAAGGCTATTCTCAACTCTAATAGCTATGTCATAGTCTTGTGGAAAAGTATTCCCACCCATGGACTGTATCATAACAATAATCTCACTATTTAAAGATCTCAAAAAATACAAAAAAGCATACTTAGGTGAAGGCCTTATGTTTTGTGGAATTCTGTCCCAAGACTTCTAGAAGCGAAAATTAAAATCTATCATATGTTCATGAGGAGCCCTCTTGATAGTAGTGAGTTGTTCCGCCAATGACAAGTGATCAAACTTGTCTTCAAAATGCTTACATAAAGCTTCTCCAAGCTCATCCCATGTAGTAATTGAGTTAACAGCTAAACTCCTAAACCACTAAAGGGATTTTTCCCTTAAAATATGTTGCTAGCAGTCTAATGGCTACATTTTCCTGCGTTATGTGATGTACTGAACATAGATTTTCTACTTCTTTAATGTGTTCAACAGGTGTAGTTTTGTCCTCTCTAGTGAAAAAGAGGATACTCTTAAGAGCTACAATTGGGATATCATAATGTTGAGTTAAGTTCAATGGAATTCCTCCATTAAACTACACAAAAGGTTGATTTCTTGCCATTGGTGCAACAAAGACCTGACTTCTTACAATATGAGATGAAAATCTTATAGAGGGTGGAGTGGACTAAGTTTTTCTTGATGAAACAAGAGCTCTTTTTGTTGTTCTCCCTTTCCTTCTAGGCAGGGACAGTTGTAAATACTCAAATGAGCTTGAGCTTCTAGTTTGAATTCTTCTCATAAAAAACTACATCATTGGTTTTTTTGCTTCTTCCACACACAGAGCCGCTAGATATGTTGTTTTTAACCTCTGAAAGGCCTGAAATTCACTAGTTGCATATCAAAACCAGTAATAAAATGTAATTTCAAAGACTATCTTGACTCGACAATCCCTCTGGGCGTCCCAACACTGTTAACTCTTAAAGTTTTACCCTTGCTAAGTTGCAGAATTTAGCACTTTGGAGGAACATGGGAACATTCCTAGGTTGTGGGTTACCTAAACTTGCAATGGACCTCCAGCTAAGGTTGGCTCCTAAATGGTAATCACCTAAACTAATCTAATGATTTGCCAAGGAAAAGGGGAAAGAAGATAACATCAACTAAAATTTTGAAATTTAAGGAAGGTGATACACCAAAACACTTACCAGACTTGCAAACAGCTTGTATACACAAGTTATCAACTATAAGCTTGATGAACACAACTCAATATTGATATGTTTTGCATCATTATTTTGTAAGAAGGCTACAATGCACACTCCTAGAAGGAAAGAAATATTTCACAACTTGAAACACCTGCAATACAACATAACTTACAACCTACAACTACATATACTTTCTATTTAAAGATGTCACTCATGAGACACAAAACTAGGAATGATAAAATTCACAAGTAGTTGCATCAAATCATCCAAATGCATACAATGAAATAGAAAACTGAGAAGGTCAAACTGCTTATCTCCATTAATCATCAAGGTATGAACTGATATACATGTCCAAAAGAGTTACAAAAAATGCAATATCTCTCCAAAGGACTTCAAAAAGTCACTAAGTAAAAGTAGAGCATAATTAGAACTGAGTACAAAATGAGTCAACAAATGACTATAACCATCCTCCTCCAAGATCCACCAAAATAGGACCTAGAACCTTCTTGGTCATATGCAACAATAAAGCCAAAAATATAGCTCCTATATCTCCTCTAAAAAGGCTCCAAAGTGTTGAAAAGGTCAACTTTGACCAAGTACGTCATGAAGGCATGAAAAACTAACTCCTATATTCCCTCATTCCCTCCAAAAGGTGATTAAACTACCCTACATCTTCTCCCTTGGTCGACCAACAGCCTCAACCATCCCCTAGATGCTTGCAAAAGCATAAAAGCTTAACTATATCCCTTTAAAGCATTTACAAGGCATAATACTTCATTTTTGCCTTAAAAATAGCACTTAACTAAGTGATTTATAACACATCACTTAGTCAAATTCTTTACATTTCAAAGTGAATTCAAAAACAAAAAAGCTCATAACTCGACCCACGAGGAAAACAATGCAAAGATAATGCAAGTTATGAAGGCATTTACACTTAGCATATACAAGGGATACATAAAGTTCATTAGGAATGAACTTCACCATGGGAATATTAGTTTCCATTGCAAAAATTTTAAATAAAAGGTAAAAATACCTTTTACTCGTCAGCATAAGCTAGGGTTATGAAACCCTAGCAAACAAAACTCAACCAAATATTCATTTCATTTCATTCTTTTGCAACCCTTCACTCTGTTGGGCACCACCATCTCTGTTGAGATTTCAATGGAGGATTTTGGAAGTTATAGTGGATTTAATAACACATTTTCATGCAAAAACAACACAAAAAAAGCTCAAGTGAGCTTATTGTGAGCACAAATTTCTTCATTTCTCTTTCATTTCTGTAAAAAAATCTACTTGTTATTATGCAAAAAGATGAATAAACTATTACTCCTATATTTCTATGTATATTCCATACATTTCTCTTGGAATTTTTTTCATTTCAATGCCATGGTTATGTGTTTTTGTAGAAAATATAGAAGAAACTCTTTTCTATCATGGTCGTGGCTTCATCTATTTGCAGGTGATAAAAACCCTTACCCCATTGCACATATTTTAAGTAGACCATGGCTTGACTTTTGAGCTTTTGGGTCTTCTTTCATTTCCATTTTGTTTGCACAATATGGATTCATAGCTCAAACCTTAGCCATAACTATTCCAAGGGTTTTGAACTTTGTATTTCACCAGCCACGGCTTCATTTTAGTGTTCTCTATTCAGAAACCCTAAGCTTTAGTTCCTCTATGTTTTTTTCATTTTGGAAACATGTGTCTAGGGTTTCTACCATTGTTGAACTCTTTTTTATATTCTGAGCTTCCACATAAGCATTTTTGCTCTGTTTCTGGAAGGTTGTGACTATGTCTTTGCACTGGGCAATTCCTATATTATGTTCTGAGCCTTTCAAAACAACAAGGTATCATGGGTTATCCTGAAATCCTAGTTTCATTTGCATTCTTATATGATGACACTTGGTAACTTCATGCTATAATGATTACTTCTTTATACGGTGATTTTCCCCTTTTTATGATGATGTCGTCTTCCAAAAAAATGAAATGTCCCCCTTTCAAACTTTTGGGACTTAACATTGTGCCATTTAGGCTCGCCTTGTCACCATGCTCCTTTTGTTTCAAATGCATAGTAATACCACTTATCATTGGTCTTTGTCTTGTATTGGGCAGTGTCCTTGCTCCTTGACAATGAAAAAGGTCACTATGCTTTGATTTCATTGATAGATACCCACTGTGATACTTCTATAAGTGAGCTTACTGCATCTTCTCATTATTTGAAAATCATTTTGACTATTGGTTTTCATGAGGCCTTTGCATGCTTCTTCATTGCTAACATATCTTGTATTCACTTGACAATTATTTCAATATTATTGCACAAGGATACAATGGTTTGATAGTGACTTAACCATTTGTGAAGACCTTTGTTTCTCTATAGCAGACGTGATACCTCTATCATTATCTTTGTTTTTACTGTCCCCACTATCCTGCTAATTGTAGCTATGTATTAATTATTCTTTGAATTATATGCCATGACCATCTTTAAAGGAAATTTATGACTTTACTCACTTGTACATACTCACTGCATGCTCATTACCATAGGTAAGAATGTATTGTCACCCTAAGTAACTTGTAAATGGAGTTGTCATAGCTTTGTTTCCCTCCTGATGCAACTACTCCTTTTGAGGGTATTGATGAATGTACTATTTGATGTCTATGTATGATGGCAGCAACAAATATTGATCAAGGCTTATGGCAACCTCGTGAGAATTTTACTTAACCTTATCAACTCCACCATGAGCAATGATGGCACAAGCTCACCTACACCCCAAACATTGTCTGAAAAGCTCACCACTTAGGTTACTAGGGCATTATCACGAAGGTGTTGTCCTTTAGCAATAAAACATTTTCCTCCATTTTTAATGCATAGTTCACTACTTTTTTTGTGCCCTCTGCTCCCTTCCATAGCACTACCATGTATGCTATGTTTTGATCATGTTTATGTATACACTCAAGAGAATAATGTATGAACATAAAAACAAAACCTTGTTGCACCTTATCCTTTAACACTATTCTATAATGTCTCCACCAACCTTTGTACCTAGATTTAAATATGGGAAGCTCTCCCTATGGCACTGTAGACTCACTGCTTCGCATAGCATGATGGCTATCCAAATTGAACTCCTATACTATTCTTAGTATATGTCTTCGCTATTGAACTTAATTGCTAAGTTTAATGGACTTTTCCTCTTCAAACAAAGATTGTCAAGAAGCTCTCCTCATTCCTTAACAATATATGATTAAGTCTTCACCATACTATTCCTCTTTATGCAAAACATCATGGAATTTTTGTTGACTAGCTTTTGTATCATGTTTATATTGATAACAAAGTGACCTTATTAGAAGGAGAGAACCTTCATTAATAAGGTACTTTTCTTTTATCAATATCATCATGGTTATGAAAACTTGTTTTCAAGGATTCCATAGATGATTCAATATGCAACTATCCCTCTCAAGTGGAACAAGATGGAAGCATGTTGGGCTCAACCCTTGTGGGAGCCCATTTTACTCCACATGTGTTAATATCAAATGCAAATAATTCAGCAATGAGAATTTCACCTATACTTGCACAATGAACAAACATGTTAGATAAAACAAAGCATATGATAGATGTTTATGATAACCTTTATGTTTTCTTGGACATCTGTGATATGCATACTATTTCAATGCTTTATGAGCATTAGGCTATATGTTTGTAGATGTTTGCATATGTAATGATTGGTGATCCTGAGCTCTAACAAACTTTTCCTCACACATGCAAGCAACCTTAGAGAACTAGAGGCTAGACTAGCAAGAGGGCTAAAGTAGATGCAACAGTTCAACTCAACTAGAATTCATCATTCAAGCAATTATGGATCCCCTTTCTATCCATGTGCATTTTACTTTTATGTATCTATAAATGTATAGTCTATTTCCTTTTACTACATTCAAATAGTTAGTCCCACGGCTTGTGTGGGACACCATACATTTATGATTGTCAATAAAGACTACTTTTGCAACAATTGTTGACTCTTTTCTTTGTTGTATGCATTTGCATAATGTAATAATGTAATATAATTGTTAATTTCTTTTATGCATATGGATATAACATAGCAGAGTAGAATGTATACCTTTTATTTCACTTTGTAAAACAAACACAACTCTACTTGATTGAGCTTGTAGCTAAATTAGGTAACTGGTGCAAGCAAACAAACATATGTTCTATAGAAGAATAGGCATCTAGAACCAACTGTAATACTGTCACTTAAAAAACTAAACTTGTGGTACACCAAAACACTTGAATCTTCAATGTATAATACATTAGACATCACTGAGTATGTCCAAAAAACTACATAAAAAAAACTTCACATGTAGAGGAATGTGGATCATTCCAACAAGCCTTCATAAGCACTTTGCACTGCTAGAGCATATATCAAAACTTTATCACTTATAAATTCCACTCCAAAAGGTGTAATGTCTTGAAACCTTTGATATAACACCTTCATATCTCCATCAACTTGAATTTAGAACCACGAGACTAAATCTTGCACTACAGAAGGATGAGAATCAAAACACTGTGACTCTATCTGAGAATATACACTATGAATTCCTTAGACATAACTTTTGCAACTTTACTCTAAATGTGGTAAACCAAAATGGTAATATATCAATATAGGCATATTGAAAACATATTAGAACATGTGTACCCACCTCCACATCACACCTAGGTAACAAATTGATCCATACATTGCAATATAGACTTGCACCAACTGATATCTCTACACATTAACTATCTCTAGAGCATATATACTCTTCAACATGCTTTTAACATCAATGACAACCAAGCTTATCAAGCTATGACAATATCCCCCTTTGTCATTGATGGAAAAACCAACAAATGTGCACAAACACTCCCCCTTAGATGCACATTTCTCTCTCCCCCCATTTGTCATAAAGGGTAAAGGGTAGAAAAAATTTCTCTATACAAAACTTAGAGACTCGCCCTCAATCTATATAACTTTTACTCCCTCTAGGATGCCATAAAAAATATCTTCATATCTAAAGAATTCTCTACTTTTCATATATACGCAACATCAAAAAAGAAAGATATCTTACACCAAAAACCAATAATAACTCACTTTGATGGTAGAATTTTCTTGTAGATGAACTCAAGCTAGATCAAGCTGCTACTACATTGCTTCTTAGTTGTAGTCAGGGTCTGGACTTGACAATTTAGCTACACATATGTATCTTTTGCCTTGTATTTTTTACTACACTATTGGCTTCTATCAAGAGTCTAGTGAGTGAGGCCAACTTGAGGCTTACTACTCTCAATCATTTCACCTGACTTTGAACTACTCCCTTTTATCTTGCAATTGTTGTATCTGGGAGTGCAAGCTTTCCACTTGTGCCCTGATGGTGCCATCAATGTCTTGTACAAGATAATATGTTGCCCCCACATTAGTGGTCTTCATTTCAATGGAATTAAGTTTGTAATCACCTCAAATATGACATCACTTCCTCTTAATTAATTAAACAGCTTTATATAATTAATTTACTCATTCCTCCCCTTTTAATTAATTAAATACATTTATTTAATTAATTAATCCACTTTCTTCTTATAATTAATTAAATATTTTATTTAGTTAATTATATCACTTTCCAAAACTATAGTTCTTCTAATCAATTAAATAATTCTCATTATTTAATTGATCCCATTAAAATCCCCTAGGCTTCTAACCCCAATTGTGTTAATTAATCCTTGATTAATTAACCCACTAACCCTCATTATCCCATTCTCCAACTATTAACTCCACCTAAGTTAATAAAATCATGGTTTATTAACTCCACTTATCCTATTAAGCTAGTTAATCACTAATTAGCTATCTTAACCGAGCCATCATTACCATTATTTTCTAATTTAAAATTCATCCTCAACCCCCTCACCTTGTCTCATTAATGAGATAAATCTTACCTACCTCCACTTTCTTACACATAGCCTCCAAAATTTAATGACTTTTCATCCCAATGTGTGAGCACACCTCACCCCTCTCCTTACAGCTAATTGTGACACTTTTTACAATGCTAATAAGCCACACCCTTGATCCATGCATCACAGTCTCTAGCAATCTTAGCCCTTCATCAACTTTCAATCTTGACCCTCCATTTCCCCCTCCAATTTTCTATAAATTTAGCCTTCATCCTCTCATTTCTCCATCTTGAATTAGGGATAATATTATGCTGGTGCAATCTTGTGAGCAATCCACATCCACACTTGAGCAAATCCAACAAGAATAGGGTGCTTCTTAAGCTCAATCTTGAGGGCCACCAAAGGTATAAGATTGTCTTTCCAATTTGATGCTATTTCCTTAATTTTTTATGCTTTTGGTGTTAAATTATAACCCCTCTAAAAAAATTATCCTTTATACTCTTTGTTGTTGCGGGCCATTTTAAACAAAAAGCATATAAAACTTTAGCTTCCTCCAAGAACTTATGAATATCTTTGATACATGTTTGCAATTTGGCCAAAGTGTTGTCACATCTCCTGGAGGCATCATTCAACTTTTGCTTTTATTTCTTCTCTAGATGAGATGAGTAAGTCTCAAAAGACTCCTTTAATTCCTTCATTTGTTGTGTAGGGGGGAATGATGAATCTCTTTTAGCTTCCAACGACTTCTCTTCTAGCACTTTCATTGCTTCTTCCAAGATTCCTTACACTCTCCACTTGTTGTAGTAGTTCTTTTCTTCTAGTGGAGTGGAGTACATCTCCAAGTTTCATCATGTGTCAGGGAGACATACTGGAAAAATTTACTTGTTCATCGAAAATAGGAACATCCAATAAATGAGGAGACACCACTAGTTGAATTTGTGTCTCCTGAGCCAAGAACTCTTTGATGGAGTCAACTAGAGAGAAATATTACTTCTTTGAGCTTCCTTATTTAGCATCCTTCTCCTTCTCTATCTCCTTTTCTTTTTCTTCCTCTTTTTCTTTTTCTTTCTCTTTTTCTTTTTCTTTCTCCTTCTCCTTTTATTCTTCTTTCTCCTTCTCCTATTTCTTTCTCCTTACCAGAGACATCTTGTTCTTCTTGTTGAATAGAGAGACCTTGTTCTTCTTTCTGACCAAAAAATGTTGGCAACATGAGCAAGATGATGTATGGTGTTTTTATTGATTTCAACCCATGGTAGAAGTGATGGTTCATTAGTATGAATATAGTTCATAGTAGACCAAGTGGTTTTGGGAAATTGGCTAAGTGTTTGAGTGAGACAGTGATGTAACAGAGGAATAGTTTTGTGGTCCAAATTGCTTCACACTGCAATATCTTGTCATATAGTTTTGATGTGATAATGGTATGTGTTGAAGGATTTTGTATCTAAATTTTTAGGAATGTATGTCTTCTACAACAGAAGAAATTAATGATAGAGTATCGGGCTAAGTAGAGACATAGTTACAGCTACAAAGTGTATGTTGGAATGATCCACATTCCACCACAAATGATCATTATATTGTGTAGATTTCAAGAACTGTTTGAAGATTTCATAGGAGTGTGCATTCCAAGTGTCAAGTGGTTTGGTGGTCCATGTGTCAAGTTTTGAGATGAACAGTTGGCTCAATCAATTGTTGTTTCACCAATTTTCTTGTATAGTGTCGACCTAAGGGATTTGAGGTTGTGCGAAACTAAATTGAGTATGGAGTGAAATCATAGTATTTTTTATAGGTCATGTCAACCTATATTGGTGAAGAAGATGCTTTGGTTATTTCTGCAAGGTATGTGTGTTGGAGTTTTGAGCTGACAAGTTATGGTGTCACACATTTCATCTAATTAGGCTGACCTAATTGATGATATGATCAAGTGAAATATATACATATATATAGAAGGAAATTTTAGTTTGTAGGGTGAAGATGAGATATGGGAAGAGTTATGTAGTGAAGTGTGAAATGTGATAGTGGTGGTCATGTGACAGTGAGGAATGAAGTGTGTAAAATTAGTTTTTTGAGCCTAATTAGAACTGTATCTTTAGCATATAGAAGATGCTTTGTAAGCAGTTCAAATTTTGGTAGTGAGCCATCCTTTTGTATATCTTTTGTAATTATGGAAGAAGTGATCTTCCTTGGGTAGTGATCCCTCATATTTTCTGGACAGTGAGTGCTCTAGGAAATGAACCCTTTAGATAGTGAGCTTCTAGTAATATGTTGTTACTAGTTATGATATATTGTGAGCTAATCCTCACCATGGTTTTTCCATTTCAAGGGTTTTCCACATAAATCTATTGTTCTTGTGTTGATTGTTGTGATGCATGCTTTAATTTTTCCTTTCCATTTGTGCTAGTTTAATGAGACACTTTGAATGCACTTTTAAGTTAATGAATTTCAAGGAATAATGATTCAACCCCTCTCAGTATTTCGGGTGTTCAACATAAACAGCTTGTTCTTTCTATTGTTCAGAGACAACTTGCTCATTTGTTCTTTGTATGCTCTATCGGAGGCTCATGTTCAACCAATTCAACTTTAGTTTTCATTTCATCAATAATATTCTTTGTAACTTCTTTAATTTATGATTGAATCTTCCTTTTAATATCATAATCCATACTCATCAAAAGATTTATTCTTCACTTTGTGTGGATCACTTTTTCCTACTTCTAGACTATTTTATCCTTTTTTGTTGGGGAAATAGAGTACCTAGCCTTGTTAATTTCTTTTTGTCTCAATTCTTCATCTACCTTAATAACACCATCTCTTCTCTATCTCAAAGCCTCAACTAGGCTTTCTAGAGCTTTGTCAATAATGTCACTAAAATACATGCTTTTCCTAAGCATATATTCAATGATAGCCTTTTCAATAGTGTTCTTATCTTCCTTAGGGATGTCCAGATGGAGCTCCATAGTTTCATCCAATAAACCAAACTTAAAAATTCCATTCCAAATAGTTTCAAAATCTATGGTGGCATATGACACCAGAGGAGTTTTCTTTGTTTTCTCCTTTGCTATCTTTTTTCCTTTTTATTTTAGCTTGGATGTGTCTTCATCTCCAAATTCTTCCTCCTTTTTAGGTTCTTCTTCATCTAGCTTATTTCTCTTAGCCTTCTGCTTAGGCCTTGTATGCACTACTCCTATGGTCTTCTTCCGTGGAGGATTCTCAATATAAGTCTTCTCTTTGCACCACTAGTTTGTGTATACATGGAGGGTTGTGGAGTAAACATAGAAAAAAAAAGGTGGATATACCTAACCTCCTAGGTAGCTTCTCTACAACATGTTATTTAGGATTTGAAGGGATATTCATCACAACTTGACTAGAGGGTGGTGGCATCATTTTCAAGTACCACGAAATTTCCCACTTCTTGAACAAATTTATCCACTCTCTACTCACTTATTTCCTTAATTTGCTTCTGGATCATCTTATTTATGATTTCTTTATATGCATCAAACCTTTCTACTTTAGGAATCTATTATGCCCTACATACATGCCCCAATTTTTTGCTTGGAAAAGTTGGGGATCCCCTCTATTTTCCTCTTATTTCTTTGGTTGTTTGGTTCTGTCGTGTTCACATTTTTCATTTTCTTCTTTTCTCATGCCTTGTTCATTTTATTTGTCTTTGTCGAATTTAGGTTTTGGACTAGAACTTGCACTTTGCACCTTTGGAAAGTTCAAGTTCTCGAGTTCGTTCCTGACTTTGATCTTCGCTTGCTTGTCATCTTTTTTTGGTCGAAATCAAGTTTTGAAATGGAATCAACACCTGACACCTTTTGGGGTTTCAATTTCTAGTCCCATCTTAACTTTGATCTCTGATTCTTTTTTTTCTTTTGTCTGGTTCAGAATCGGGTATCGAACTAGAACCGAAACTAGGAACCTTTTGAAGGTTCTTGTTCCTAGTTCCATCTCGATCCCGATTCCCATGTCCATTGTGCTTTTCACCTGTCGAGTTTGAGTTTCGGAACTTCCTCTAAACCTTGTACTTTTTATGAAGGTTTTTGTGTCGAGTTCATTCCCAATCCCAATCTTCGGCCCATTTTGCTTCGTCTCGTCTTTGTGTTGCTTCTTCCTTTGTTTTGGTCATTTTCATTTTTTGTTTTTGTTTGTCTTCTTCTTCGTCTCCTCATGTCATTTTTGTGTCGTCCATCCTATTTTTAGAGTCTTGAAAATCCCATAAAATATTAAATATCAAAATACAAAAAAAAATCAAAAATTAAACATTAAACATTTTGAAAATACAAAAAAATCAAAATTAAAATAAATAAAACAAATAAATAATCTTTTTAAAATGAAATAAAAAAGGGGGCATTAAAATATTTGAGAGAAAAAATTTAAAAAATTTAAATAAAAGTCTTTTAAATAAATTTAAATTTAAAAGATTAAAAATCATAAAAAATAAAAAAGTAAATAAAAATCGGGGATGACCCCGTAGTGCAACGGCAAGTTGCAAGCAATAGCTTCCTTGTTGTCTTGAGTTTGAATCCCACCAGTGGAAGCTGGGACGAACTATCGTTGGCCACATAATGAAGGGAATGTTAGATGATGCATAGATGATAGAGGAATGCCTGTGCAAGGGTGGCAGTGATCAACACACAGAGGAGGGGATGGGTGGCGTGCACTACTGCGAGGTCTGGGAGCTAGAGGGATTAATAGAGAGGTGGATCTAGAAGGGGTGTTCAAACAAAGGATTGGCATCGGGTCTTGCAAGGAGCTTGGTGGGAATGCAAGTAGGTGAAGCAGAAAGGAGGAATGGTGTTGGGTCCCGTAGGGAGCTTGGCGAGAATGCAAGCAGGCATAGCAGATGGTGGAATGACATCGGGTCCTATAGGGAGCTTGGCAGGAATGCAAATAGGTGTAGGAATATGAATGGCAGGGATGAGGTCCCCTGAATGTGGCCTCACTAGTTCATAGCTCTAGTCAAAAGCGATGGGTGTTGCCCCTCAGTAGTGATTTACCAGCAAAAAAATAAGTAAATAAAATATTTTTATTTTAAAAAGGTTTTAAAAATCTAAAAACATAAAAATTAAATAAATTCATAAAAAATAGAAATTGAAGTGTCATCAGGTTTTGAGATTCATAACTCAACCAAACCTTAGCACTAAAGAATCAAAAGTGCAAAGTTCGAGTGTGAGTCCAATCCTTGACCCTGCTTAGGAAAAGTTAAAAAGTAAAAAAATGGAAAAGTCTCATCGGGATTCAAACTCGGACAAAATTTTAGACCAAGCAAAAGGTTTGGTCCAGACACGAACTTGGCCCTGCTTCAAAAAAAATAACTGAGCACAACCTGATCCCAATTCTACACACAACACGATCTTGATCCTACACACAACCCAATTCTGCACACAACAAAATCCTTCACATTTCAGAATCAGAGTGTGTTGGAACCGAACGAAGTGAAATGTCCATGTGTAGTACATAGCTCAATCCTGATCTTGCATCCTGATCTATTAGGTAAAAGAGGTAAAAGTTTTAGAGTGAAATGCCCTAATCATTTGGGGGAATAGTGTCGATGGGATGTCATAGATAGACTGGAATTCGTTTAACAAAATGCCTTAAAGGAGATTCCATCTCATGGAAAGCAGTGATTGCAAGATATACACATAGCACAGTCGATGTGAAGGCATTCGAAACCTTCAAGCAAATACAAAATGTGGAAGCATAGCAAGGTGCAAGAACTATTTGAGATAGAACCCCAAAGACGTTTCATAGCAAGAAAATGTAAAGGATTGTTGAATCGACATGAGGTGGAATGGATTTTTATAAAATTCTTTAGAAACTTTCAAACAATGCAAATGGTAGAGTTTAAAGCTAATTTTCATGGCCAAATCAAATTGGATTTTCATTAGATTTTGTAGTTTCAACCGCCCTAGCGAGAATATGTTCAGGCAATGATATGCGAATGTGCAAACATTAGAAGGGTACACTGATTTTGATAGGGAATTTCAAAGAGATGTCATTTCAGGAATTCCATGTTTGTAGAAATGGTCAAAATGTGTTTGTTGAGAAGGCTCAAGAGAATTTCGAGCAAATGCAAATAGATTTAATGGCCACCATGCAAGGTAGGGAAATCAAGAAAGCAATGTACTGCTTGACAAGGCACCTCCAAATGAAAATGAATTGTCATTACTATAGGATTTTCACAATATGGTGTGTGGAAAAGGCAATGGAAAAGTTCATGAAAAATGCATTTAGCATGATAGAAGCCAAATTCCTTTATCAATATCCTATAGGCTTGTACATAATAGAGGAGCTCGCATGGGCTATCCAAAGACAACCCCTCATACAAATTTGATCTCATGAGGGTGATGGTTGCAAATATATGTGAAATGGTGAAGCACAAAGAAGGTACGCAAAGTGTTTGATGGAATGCTTCAAAGAGACAACATCTCAAAACTAGAAACATTGGTGAAAAGCCAAAAGCATAGCCTTCGCTAGTATCCCCTGCCTATGTAGGATGAGGGAAAGCACATAACCTATTTGCAAAAATGCCTCAAAGAGATGTTCCATGGAATGCATAAATCACAGGATTTGCTCAAAATGGATTTGTTGAATCGGCTAGTGTAAAGGCCAGAGCCCACAACCTCTGCCAACGTCTTCTAATCCACACCGAAAGGGGAACTTTGGAACAAGTTTTTAATGATGCACATAAAATGTGGAAGCACAAGAAGGCATGTGAACTGTTTGATAGTTTGCCTCAAAGAACATGTGGTCTCATGGATATCGTAATTGTTAAATATGCACAAACTGCATTTGTTGAAAAGGTTTTAGAAACTTTCAAACAATACAAATGGCAGGGTTTAAGCCAATTTCACACCCTTTATCAACATCATGACCCGCACCAAGAGGGGAATTTGTCCAATGATGCAATTGCATTTTCCCTAGTAAACATCAATGTATGTAAAATGGGGAAGTTTAGGAAGAGGCCGTGAACTGTTCGATAAAATGTTTTAGAAACATGGTCTTTAGAATGCCATGATACAGGATATGCAAAGTGGATCAGTGGAAAAGACAATAAACTTTCAAACAAATTCACTTGGCAGATATGAAACCAGAGTCTACAATCTTTGACAATATTCACACTACTTGTACAAAAATGGGGAACTTCAAAATAGGGTATGAAATCCATCAAAGGATATTTGGAGATAGAATTTTGTCAAATTTGGTAGTTGCAAATATCCTGGTAAACATGCACGTAAAGTGGTAAAGTTTAGACAAATCAATGTAGATTAATATCTACAATTTGCCAATTAGCCTATAATCTACCATGACATTAGTTGTTATGAAGATAAATTGGTGGTGATTAATTGTAAAACAAATGCATTAAGTTGAACTAATTAATTTATTCATGCTGATTTTGAGAATTAAAATGAATTATTTAATTGTATGAATCAGTTATGCATTGTCATGAAGTTTATTGATTTGTCGAGTTAATGTGTTTTGTAGGTATCTTCTCAATGAAAGGAGCAAAAAGCAACGAGATTTTAAATCAACATAGCATTCTCTTTAATGTTATTTTGTTTTAATGATTTAAAATAACATTCTAGTTAAAAGGGGGTATGATTATTTCAATTTTGGAAATCAAAAGTTCATGATATATATTTAATTAAAATAATTTGCATTTAATTGATTCTTGGGATTAATTATTATTTGATTTATTTTAATGGATTAAATGAATGTGCATTTGTATGTTTATAGGTACTTTTGTACAATGGAGATGATTTGCAAATCCGATGTGCAAAGAGGGGAATTTGTTGAAAGACTATCAACTAGCAATGAATTGAGTGTTTGGTGATCCCATTTGGAGCAATTTCTGGAAAGGATGTTGATTTCCACCATGCAAATCATGCAAAGAAGTAATTGAAAGTTGAAACTGGAAATTGCAAATGTGAACTGGAGTTGACCAAAGTCAAGCAAGAGTTGAAACAAAAGGTTATCTTTATGGAAAACTCTATGCATGAGAAAATCTACAACTTTTGATGAGTTGTAGCAAAAAGTATGGAATTGGTCGAGCTATTAATGGTCAAATTTGCTCATTTGAGGGGATGACCCCACAACGCACCAATTAGCTATGAGCCTCTCACATGGGAGGTCTTGGGTTCGAGCTTGCTCAAGACCCATGTGTGCTCAATGCAGTCATGGCAATGATAAGAGAAGATACTAGTAGTAGTGAGAGAAGGTTGGTAGAAGCGGTGGGTAGGAAGAAACGTTTGATGATAGAGGTTGTCAAAGGACACTACAGATCTGGTTGCGGAGCCAAAGACGAGTGGAGGTTGTAGGTGGTAGCAAAGTGGAGTGGAGGTAGAAGAAGTGGATTGGTGTTAGGTCCTGCAGGGAGCTTGGCGAGAATGCAGGCAGGAAAAGCAGATAGGAGGAATGGCGTCAAGTCTTGCAGGGAGCTTGGCGGGAATGCAGGCAGGCACAACAAATGGAGGAATGATGCTAGGGGGCCTGCAAGGAGCTTGGTGGGAATGCAGTAGGCGTAGGAATATGAATGGCAGGGATGAGGTCCCCCAAATGTGGCCTCACTAGTTTATAGCTCCATTCAAAAGCGACAGGTGTTGCCCCTTAGCAGTGATTTACCAAGCAAAAAAAAATTGCTCATTTGAAAGGGAGTTAGATTTTTAGGAAAGAGTTAGAAATTTTGCTTAGAGCTTATTAGAGTTAGCAGTAGAATAGACAATTGAGTTTTTTGCACTTTTAGTTAATTGAGTCAATTTGAAGACATTGGTTTCTGTACACTAGTGTAGTTTGTGAGCGTTGTAAATGTTGCTTATCTATTTCATTGCATAGAAGCAACCAAACTAAAACCTTCTTTAAGTTGTATTCTAGAGTGATGTTTGTTCTATTAATCATTTGATTTGAAGCTTTCAAGGAACAAGTAATTCTTTTCTTTTCTTTTGTTCGAATTGTGATTTGCAATCTACTATTAATATTTTCACTGTGAATGAATGGCTTTGTATTCATTACAAGTTGATTTATTCTACAGTTTAGTTTAGGTATTCCTTGGAGAGTAACAAGTTTGGTTAACTAAATGAATCAACATTCTTTTCTCTCTTGCGTTCTTAATCTATCTTTTTCCTTTTTTATATACCCTAATTAGAGTAGGTTTAGGTAGAAGTCTGATCTTGTAGCAACCAAGAAGCTCAATAACCAGCAGGCCCCTTGAACATTACAGCCTCATTGACCGCTCAGCAAAATAGCAATGTTGTTACCCAACATTTAGTACCTTGGAAGGTGATTGATTTAACAATCATTTGTCTTTTTCAAGAGAGGTAAGGTGATTACATCTTTCCTACATGTTGTTGTTTCAATTTGGCCATCAACAGAATTGGCGCTAGAAGGAAGGCCACTTGCGCAATTTTTGGTTTTGTTGCACATTTGAGTGGGTTGGATCTTAGGAAAACCCAGCTCTAATGGATAGCCCTTTGTGTATTCCTAGCATTATTGATGAAATTTCTAATCACATGCATGATAGGCTTCCTTTATTTTTCCCTAATAATGGACAAAATGCTTCTAAACATGTCAATATTTGCAAGGATTTATTTATTTATCTCCAGGTTCAACATGAGGATACTATTTATCAATTATTCGTCAAAACACTTCAAGGTAATGCATGGCAATTGTATTATTAATCTTCCACCAAATTCTATTTGTTCATGGGAAGAGTTAAGAATTCTATTCTTGTCCGATTAGTTTGACCCTTATATGCATGTATGAGATCCATCATTTCAATTTGCAACTATGAAAAGAGCACCTAGAGAATCAATTTACCAGTTCAATCATAGGTTCCTTTTTATGTTTCAACGTGTTCTAAATTCAAATATGATTATTAATAATCATGTGTTAGTAAAACATTATTTGTGGGGTTTGAATCCTTCATTAGTAACGAAAGTTAAATGTTGTGCGGAGGTTCCTTCCCTATGTAATGTATTTAATAAATCTCTCTTGCTAGAAGAATTTGGATCAGACATTAGAAACAAGAGTAATCAAGGTGACAACTATGATGATCTTGTTCTCGCAAACTACCAACCTTTATCATCTTATGCTAGTTTACTCATCACCCAGATGCAATCATTTTCACCATACATCTATAATCTTCATAATCCTCCAAACACCTCATTTTCCAATGCTTCAATCAAGTTAGGCCTGCGTAGGACCAATTAGAGAGTTGGGCTTTACAAGATTCAACCATAGAGGTAAATTTTTCACCTTCTAATGAAGTTGTGACTATGTCATCTCTTTTTGGTCATACTCCAACTCATAATCCATTACATCATAATGATGAAGTTGTAAACAAAGCATTTGATAAGCAAGTATATCATTTTGATGTTTTATTTGACAAAGAGTATGAAACAAATATAAATTCAGAGCATAATGAAAATATCAAGTTAGTATCTAGTTTCATTGGAAGTGTTAATACTAATGATGATATTGAAAGAGATGAAGTATCAACACAAGACTGTTGTCATCAGAAGTCAACAATACCTTCCAACTCTTTGAACATTTCTTCTAAGCAAGATGCACAACAAGATGAGGGATGGACAAAAGATCATGACTCATGTTGGATAGATATACCACGTATGCAAAATCGATTAAAGGAGAAATTGGAAGAATTAGGAGACTCGAAGCTATCAGAACTTGTTAGGCCAAATGGATGTGTTGGGACCTCCAAAATTTGGCTAAATTTTTTAGGACCCATGTAAAATTTTGCCTAATGCACTCATAAATACCTTGCAAAATAAGCCTAAGTAGCTCACTTTGGGAGCTTATAATTTGACACCCATGAATTGTCATGAAAATTCACTTTGGGGAAATGTTGAGCACCTATTAGAGATGGTGTGTTACCATTTTCAGCCTCCTTGAATCAATTTTGGTGAGTTTCTAAAGTATTGGTTTTAAGGTCCAAAAGTTGGTTTGTTGTTTACACATGTTGCACCTTTCTAAGTAGGCCATCTTTGTGATGTTGTATCTTTGTGTCTACTAATTATTAAGCCCAACTGATATTTTTTCATGATTCTTTGCATCTTTATGAAGCCCAATGTCAGTTTGCATAGCCCCATGAATCCATTTGCTAATTTTTCCAGCTTGAATCTGTTTGCAAAAAGTTCAAATTTGCAAACTGAACTATGTAAATCTACAGAAAGTGGCCTCACATTTGAATTTTTATTTTGCAACATTTTAATCTACATGCGAAAGTGGTTGTTCCTTGTGATTTTATATGCTATTATCTACCACTTTTCTAGTTTGCGGTACCCCAACACCTCATTTGATATTTTTTCAAAGCCCATTCCAGATGAACTTTTTCAAGGTTTCAAAATCAGCAGTTTCAAAAAAGTCTAAGAGGGAAACTTTGAGGATTAATATCTTTCACCTCAGGATCCCTTTTTCCAATCTATTTGTTGCACTGCATTCTTGGGTCAGGTGTTTACATGCCTACTTAGTTTCGCACCTACTGGATGAGCTTTGATGTGTTAACTAATCATTTTCTGACTGCAACATGGCCAAAATGGGTGTTCCAAAAAATTTCAAATTTTGAAACTATAAGGACAATCCATTTCTTGTTTTGGTATAAAACCATATATCTTCATTTTCATCAAAAACAGATGTCATATGATGCATTATTTTAATGCATTTTGGATGTGGTAAACACGTCCCAGGGGCCAGTTTACAAAGGAGGTACCTAATTTTTTATGACTAGGAAAATTTTGAGAAAATGGGTTTTCTCTAAACAATTGATTATGGTCACACACAAAAAATCTTGGCTCCAGGGGTCATCGTTTGTGCATAGTGAAATTTCTCTGTTTGGGCCACAGGGGTAATTAAAATTTGCCTATTTTCTAATGTTCTCAAATGTTAATATTTCAAATATTGTGAATATTTTAAATACTGTGCATTTGTAAAAGATGCATTTAGGGCAAACATAAGTGCAATTTCAAATGTTTGGGAGAAAAAGCAAGTTTAATTATTGCTTTCTATTGGCTGAAGTCATGGCAGCATGGCAACAAGTGCCAGTCGCTCATTGGATTTGCATATCCCATTTGCATTCGCGATGAGCGATGGTGGTTCATTCCATCACCCATCACTAATTGAGTGCTCATCTTCCTCATCATATTGGCAATGAGTGCCCATCACTAATAACTTTCTCCATTTTTTGGCTGGAAGAGTGATGTGCGATGGTCTGTCGGGAGGTGTTTGTGCAAAATAAAGATGGGGTTGTAAAATGTCAAATATTATTATTTGATGATGGTAGAAATAAATCAAAGGTGAAATGCACTGGTGAATAAGAGTCTTTTATAGCCGAGAGAAAAGGAATTAAAACTTTTTGTGTTGGAAGTAAAAATGTAAATGCGTAGTTAGGATTTACAGGCAGTGAAATGTGAAATGTGAAATAAAATGGTGAATGCACAACCAAATAAATGAAGATGGAGTTGCAAGTTGACTACTATGTACAGTAGCATGACATTGCCAGCATCCGTGGAAGTTGCAGAACACAGGACTCAAATGGTGGAGGCATTAAAATTAGGGCATCATCTGCTCTTATCTTGCATCGCTAATTGATATTTGGATTTTCCAAATATATCTGCGATTAGCGATGAGATAGGTTGTTTTGATTTTTATCAGGCATTGCTAATTGATATTTGTTTTTTCAAATATATTAGTGATTGGAGAGACAAGGTTGCTTTGATTTTCATCGAGCATCGCTAATAATTATCACCTATTCCATAATGTATGCACGATGAGCGATGAAAATGCTTGCCAAATTTGAGTAAAGGAGGTCGGCCTGAATGTTGTTGGAAATAAATGAGAGGGTAAATTAAATGATTTCACAAATGAAATTTTATTTGTTGATGGAAAAATTAAAGTGAAATATATGTGCATGGGTGATAAAATTTTATTACTCGAGTGAAACAAAATCAAAAGTTTATTTGCTAGAGAATTAAGAAACAAAGGCCCAAGTAAAATATTTTATTGCCCGATAAAATCAAATACCATCATTGCTAATAAGTTTTTATTTTGCACATCAAACTGGAGATGTGCAATAAAAGCTTGAAAGGCATGAAGTAATTAAAAGACACGGGTGTAAATATATTTTTTAGCCGGATAAAGTAAAGACTTTGGTTTTAAAGTAAAATTAACATTTTACTTTGCTGGTGAAATAAAATAAAAGAGACATGCGATATTATATACACAAGTAAATGTGTTTTTTATAGCACAAAAGGAAAGAATGAGAGTTTCCTTTCAGTGGCAGTAAAATATTTTCACTTGTAGAGCAAAACAGAGGCTTAGAGTTGCAAATAAAAGGGTAAATGAACAGGGGAGATGGAGATTTTTGCTGTGAAATTTTTTTCACAACAAACTGAATATTCTCTACAACAAGGTATTTTTCAATGTGGGTAAAGAGCAAATGAAGACAAATGATGAGTTTTCTAGAAAGGGAATATTTTTCAGTTGCAGGGCAAAGGCAAGATGCATGAATCAAAGAGTAGATTGGAACTTCTTTAGCAAGCAAGGGCAGTTACAGATCAAGGGAGCTAAAGGTTCCAGGTGTCTTTCATGGATGGATTTTAGGGTTTATTTTTCTTCTATATCTTCTTTCTTCTTCTCTTTTGTGTAGGGTTTTGAAATTTTGAATTAGGTGAATAAGGTAGAATAGTGTTGAGTCTGAGTTGTAAATAGAGTATGTAAATTGTAACAGTTGGGTTTTATGAGCAAATGTTAGCCAATTTGTGCAACATTATATTATTATTGTAAATTTGTCTCTAGATTTGTTTGCTTTTGATTATATGAGTTCAATATATCAAGGATTGTTTGAGTTTGTCATCACAGCTTTCCTATGATTGTGTTATTTGGCCATGGTTCTCTTTCAAGTAAAGAGTTAAATTACTTTGATCAGATAACTGTAATCTTGAGTGCACAAATGGGATTGATAAGTAGAAATTTATGAAAAATATGAGTGGGTTTGTTAATGTAAGGCATTAGCATGTTTTAAATCCATTGGTTGAACTTAATTTGTTGATAGGATCTCTGTTGTAGTTTTATATTTGACTCCATGGCCCATGATTAAGCACTGATTTATCAAAAAGCCTAAGACAAAACTAGAAATAAATTAAATCATTTAAATCCCTGATATTTTGGTCCTTTTTCTTGTTGCTTAAGTTATTTATGTTCCTTGTATCTTCATGGTGTTTGAAAGAGTATAGAGGTTGAATTTGAGAAAACTTTATCTATTAACCCTCTATGTGTTTGAGATGAAGATATCTAAATTATTTTTTCTTAGTAATGTTCAATGCAAGTGGGATTATGCTTGAACCTAGTAGAATACAAATACCCATCATTCATATACCTAAGAACTATCCACTTTCATAGGTCTGTAGTTTGTTGTTTGGCATAAATTTGTCATGCATTCAGGCCTACAATTGGGAACACCCTCCTAAGTCCTGTGGAGCTCAAAGTGTAGAAGGATTTCATAGCCTTGTTCATTGGCTTTTCTTGTCTTCAACCTATTGATAGTGTAGATTCCTTGTCCTAAATCTATAATCCCTTGGCTTAGGCATTGTCTTTCTCCTTAGGGTTGAAGGTTTCAAGAAAAATAACCAGTAGGATGTAGGATACATCAGACAAATCAACATTCCCAGATCAATTGCCATGTTTTCCTAGGTAGGATAGAATTATATTTTAGACAATTGGTCGTTGTTGAAGAAATACTTATGGAAGATCCTTGGAGTACGTATCCACTCGATGAGGGATATGAAACAAGTAGCACACATGAAAATGATAATGACTTCATCTACAACAATGTGAGTAGCTGTGAGAAGATGTTTAGCTCTTCCCCATCATCTGATAACCTCGATCCTTGCATCCAAATGGACTCTATGACTGATAAAGTTTCTCTACCTTACACAGATTTGTTGGATATGGAAAGTGAATTTATTGATATGTTGATAAACTCTTTCATGATCATTTATAATGAAGAAACATTTATTAATGAGTTAACACCAAAAAGTGACTTTGTTGATTAAAAAAAAATGAACAGATTGAAAAAGAGAACAATATACTTTTAGATAAGATTGTACATGAAACTTGTGGTCAAGGCCAAGAGGTTGAATTCCAATTTGATTATTCGAGGGAGGAAGGTCAAATGGATATGCAAATCTATCAAGTGTTTCCCAATAATCAATAAAATCAAATTTATGCATGTCAAGAAAATAGATTTGATTTTAATACTAATGACAATTCCGACATGGAGGAGTTTAGTGCTTTGTTGCAACAAGGGATATATGATGAAAGTCAAATGAATGAAGCAGAAGAATATCAAATGGACTATCAAGAGGTTGTCATGGAAATTGAATCACTTCATAATGATTTGTTTGAAGAAAACACTTGTTTACCATGTTTTGACGAATTTGACCTTAACAACGATGAACTTGACACTAACTTGCAGTTTCATTTTGATGAATGCAGATATAGGAAAAGAAGAATTATTTCCCTAGCCTTGATTATGTGCAGTTAAATGAGCTATTTGAAGAGAATCCTTGTTTGACATATACTGACATTGTTGGCATTAACTATGATGAATTAGAGGTTGATTCTCATACTCTTATAGGTGACATGAAGGGGAACGATACAAACAATGATGTAGCACATGAAGGAGGAGTTTCAAAGACTTCACAAACTAATGATCGAGATGATTTGCAACTTTGTTCATCTAAGGAGACAGAAAGGATTTTCAAGCTTGTATCTTCAAGTTGAAAGAAGAAATGTTAGCTCATGGGTATTTTGACTGCATAACAAACCTTGATTTATGTGATTCTTGTAGGATTCATCCTTTTGGTTCACATTCAGAGGTAAGTTGTCCAGATTTCTTGTTAGCCTAGGAGATTGTTATGGTAGGTAAAGAAAGAGTTGAACCAATTGCTTTAATTGTCAAGGAAGATGACTATTTAACTGGTAAAATCTATGCTATTGAGAATGGGATCGAAGTTGATAGTCCCAATGACACCAAATATACTAGTTTGTTGTTTGAAACTAGTTTTGGTAGTGATGAGAATGTGCATGAAAGTTTTGAGCATTGTTTTGACATTCTAGATAATAATGATATACCACTAATGGATGCACTTTATGTTGACATGCATGTACTGGAGCCGAATGGAGTGGTGTTCCATGAGTTGAGACCTCGGGAAGATGAGATCATGCAACATGAGTGTGCATTGCCAAATGGAGGTCTTCTAAATTAGGTGGTGTCCTTTCATCATCCTTTGTATTTTGATTATGTTTAGTTTGATTATGATGTTGGGGATAATAAAATGTGTTTGTGGGTAAATCATGACAAGGCTGAGAACCCACAACTGTTAATATTTCAAACTTTATACCCTCAAAATGAATTTATTGCACATAAAATTTACATTTATGAGTATAAAGACAAATTTGCTAGGTTTAGAATCGTACCTAGTAAGTTAAGATTTCTACACAATGAAATATCGGTCAAGTTCATGTACAAATTTTCATAGTTTTATGTTTGCAGAGCTCATATTTGGAGTTAGTTTAGGATTAGGATTAGTTAGTGTCAGTTTTTAGTTTAGTTGGTTTTCTTTTTGTTTTGGTTTCTTTTCTTTCGTTCTATTATTTTCATTTTTCTGTGTCCTCTTGTTTTTGTTTTGTTTCTAGGTTTGTTTGTTTACTTTTGTTATGCTCTTCGATTATTTGTTTGTTGGTTTTTATTCTCATTTTTTATTTTGGTCTTGCTAGTTCGCCGTGTTTGTGTGTTCTTTTCTTTTGCTCCTCTCTTTTCTTGTTTGTTTCTTTTCTTTCTTCTAGGGGGTTCCTCTCATTGATAGTAGAAACTAAGGCATTGTATGCAAGTTATGTCAAAGGGTGAATCTGTTGAGAGTCTACTATCTATATTTTCAAACACTTGACTAGTCAGTTACTTTGGAAACTTTGATTTACCTTCATCCTTTTCAAACTGGAGAATGTTAGCATGGATTAGGACTTGGTACATTATGAAGTTTTTGGGGAGTTGTTGAAAGTCTACCACGCCTTGCACATCTTAAGAAATCCATTAGTTAGTTTACATCAGGTGGGATAGCTCTATTCTAGGTGAAAAATCTAAAGGGTTACATTTCTTTCATGATGTCCATCGTGGTTCTTAGCCTGCTACTTAAGCTTCACTGCTTGACGATTGAGGGAAAACCAAAAAATACACTTCAAAAGAATCAACATCTGAGAAAAAGAGGAAATAAAAGCAAAGTTTGAAAATGATCTCAATCAGCAAGTGTGATTCGAGTATCTCTGCTAGGGCTATGGATGCCTATCAGGTAGTAGAGCAATGCTTAGAGAGAACTAGAGGCATCTCTATTGAAGCTATAGACGTCTAGCTAACAGCAAAGCTATGCCCAGGATATCATTGCACGTCAAATATGTAACTTAAAACTACGTAGCTTGGGTAGAGTCTATTCCACTTTGATCATGACAACATATATAGAGGGGAATGAATCATTTGCACACACAAAAAGATTTCAGTTTTGTCTCAGACCTCTATCATGTCCTAGTTTTGGTTATGTTTGCACTTCTTAAATCGCCTTGAATGATTGTAAACCATATATTTTGGGTATTTGGAGGATTGCATGTTCTAAAATGCTTAGAGCATTTTCCTAGCCAAGTCGCCATTTGTTATGCCCTGCATACATGCCCCAACTTTTTACTTGGCAAAGTTTGGGACCCCCTATGTTTTCCTCTTGTTTCTTTGGTTGTTTGGTTATGTCATGTTTGTGTTTTTGTTTTCTTCTTTTCTTCTTTTCTTATGCCTTGTTTGTTTTCTTTGTCTTTGTTGGATTCGGGTTTCAGACCAAAACTTGCACTTTGCACCTTTGGAAAGTTCAAGTTCTTGAGTTCGTTCCCAACTTCGATCTTCACTTTCTTATTGTCTTTGCTTTGTTGGAATTAGGTTTTGGAATGGAATCGACACCTAACACCTTTCGGGGTTTCAAGTTCTAGTCTGATCTCGACTCCAATCTTTGATTCTTTGTTTTATTTTGTCTGGTTCAAAATCAAGTATCAAATTGGAACTAAAACTAGGAACCTTTCGAAGGTTCCTATTCCTAGTTCTGTCCTGATCTTGATTCTTGTGTCTGTTGTGCTTTTTTCCTGTAGGGTTTAGGTTTTAGAACTTCCTCTAAACCTTGTATTTTTTATGAAGGTTTTTGTGTCAAGTCAATTCCTGATCCCAATCTCCGACCCATTTTGCTTCATCTCATCTTTGTGTTGCTTCTTCATTTATTTTGGTTGTTTTCATTTTTTGTTTTCATCCTCATCTCCTCGTGTCATCTATCTTGTTTTTAGAGTCTTGAAAATCCAAAAAAATATAAAATATCAAAATACCAAAAAAAAAAATTAAACATTTTGAAAATACAAAATCCAAAAAATGAGAAAATACAAAAAAAATTAAAATTAAAACAAATAAATAATATTTTTAAAATGAGATCATTTTATTGTGGTTAGGGTGGTCAGACAGACGAACTCATTTTGAAAAAGAAGAACAAGGCGAGAACGGATGGCTTGGTGTGGTCTGTGCTCACGTGCTAGGGTCTGCGTGCCCTAGCGCGTCCTTTCTGCTACTTTTTGGCTGCGTTTGAGCTCTCTTTGCTGCGTCCGGGGGGTGTTGACTGGTTTCCTGGGGTGCGTGGGCTAAAGTGGGGGCTTTGGCTCATGTTTGGACTATTGGGTGGCCCTTTTCTGGTCTTTTATGCGTTTCTTCTGCGCCGGTGTTGTCCTTGGCAAGTGGTGCTTGGGTATCTGGGGCGTGGGGTCTCCTGCCCTGTCTTCTCTCTTCTTGCTTGTGCTTGTGCTTTTGGTCCATGGAAAAATGAGATTTTGCTTTTTCTATGGTTTCTTTTGGTGATTTGGAAATGGTTGAGCCCTCTTCTTCGCTGCATGTCAGTGGTCTAGATCAGATGGGGAAACCCCATTCTGGGGATGGAGTCTCCTCTTCCAAAGGGAATTTTCGAATTAAAAAAGTAAACGATTGTTTGGAGAGATCCGAGGATCGTCTAGTCTTGATTATTCAACCTGAGCAAGTTTCGGAGGATGTTGAATATTGGGGCAATCATGCTCTTATTTGCAAATTTTTGGGCCTTCGTTTATCTCTTCTTGTTTTGGATTCTTGGGCACGTAGGGTTTGGAACCCGGAAGGTGATATGGAGATTATTCTAGCAGCTAATAACTATTTTTTGGTTGTCTTCTCAAGCATGTCCGACAGGAATAGGGCTTTCGAAGGAGGTCCTTATTTCTTTAACCAGGTAGGGCTTTTCATCAAACCTTGGCACATGGGATTCAACTCTGCTGAAGAGATCCCTTCACGAGTTCCTGTGTGGGTTCGTTTGCTGAGGCTTCCATTGGAATTCTGGAGGGAGGATATTCTTCACTCAATCTCGTTACTTCTTGGAAAACCTGTGGGATTGGCTTCCCAAACTCAAGACTGTAAGGTAATTTTTTTTGCTCGCATTTGTGTTGAAGTTGATTTAAATAATCCATTACCAGACTCTATGGAAATTCGCATGGGATCTTCTTCTTGGATCCAACAACTAGATTATGAAACCCTACCCTTTAGATGCAGAATTTGTCATGAATATGGACATTTACACCGCAAATGCCCTAGATTTAAACCCTCCCCCTTTGCTGCTTCTGGACCTCCCAAGGGGGACAAGGGAAAGGCTCCAATGTCTAATGAACCTGTGGATAATGAGGGTTTTATTCCGGTCAAGTCCCATAACAAAGGCAAGGGTAGGAAGAGATCTTGGATGGATAGGCAGAATGAAGGCAACTTTAACAGGTTTGAGGTTCTTGATGATTTGACCCAGGAGGAGGGTATTCCAGTTGAGCTCTCTTCTGGGGCTAAGGGTCTGCAAGATGTTCAGGATGAAGATGCAAGGAAAGAGGACCAAATTCTATCTCCAGGGGTTCATCAGAAGGATCAGAAGGCTATGGATCCTTCGGCTCATGCTCAGGATTTCGGGGTTCTCCAGGGGTCACAGACTCCGAAGGACTCTGTTGTGGTGGTTCCTGATCCCCCTGCTCCTAGGGGGGCCTCAAATCCTGCAAGGAGTAACAAAGCTCCTCCCACACTAGGCTTACAGCAGAAATCCTTTAAAAAGGGGCCTCTTGATAAACCGTCAAAGAGTGGAAGGAAGACTGATCAAGAGAAGGTTAAGCTTATGGGTGATACTTTGGTTGAGTATGGGTCTATGAAGCCCATTGATTCCCATTTCTCCCACCCCCATAAATGATTGTTTTATCTTGGAATGTAGGGGGTTTGAACAACATCCCTAGACAAAAGGTTGTTCGTAGATTAATTGAATCTCAGTCACCAGATGTGGTCTTTATCCAAGAAACTAAGCTTACTGTTGATGGGCTAGCTAATTGTGCTTCGCGTATCTGGCCCCAAGGCAATTGGCAGGGGGTAGGTGCTTTGAATAGTGCAGGGGGTGTGGCTTGCTTCTGGAACCCGAGGAAAGTTTCCCCCTTATGTTGGATGTCTAGTCGGTCTTCCATTTCTCTGGTTGCTTCTAGTTTTGTTACTGGAGAAAGGTGTCTCTTATCCAATATTTATGCTCCTACGGATCTTTCAGGTAAGTTAAATCTCTGGGCTCACATTCGTTTCATTCGAGCCTTGGACCCGTTTCTCCCATGGATTATGGCTAGTGATTTTAATGTTGTTACTTGCTTAGATGAAAAACATGGTGGGTTAGCCAGGTTAGACCCTTCTGCTAATCTTCTCAGGGATATGATTGGTTCCTTGAATCTCATTGATGTGAAGCCTTCCAATGGTGTCTTTACCTGGAATAATAGGAGATGTGGTGTGGAGGCTATCTCTGAAAGGCTTGATAGATTTCTTGTCTCCTGTTATTGGTTGAATAGTAGGTTGACTACCAGTTCTGAAATTCTTGATTGGAGGGGCTCTGATCACTAGCCCATAAAGCTTTATGTCACCGCTTATGGTGTCACCAAAAATCCCTCCTTCAAATTCCAATTGATGTGGTTAAGAGATCCATCTCTTCAGGAGCTTATGCTGGACTGGTGGCATGAGGGGATGCCTTCTCGTGGGACAACGATGTTCACTTTTAGTAAGCAGCTTCAGCATGTGAAGTTCAGACTTAAGAGATGGAATAAACAGTGTTTTGGGAACCTTCAAGCTCAGAAGATGGCTGCCCAGTCCAAGTTGGAAACTATCACTCGTCAGATTTGGGATCAGGGGTTGACCTCTGCCCTTGGTATGGATAAGTCCTTGGCCCTGAAGGGTTTAGAAGAGTGGGAACTTCGGGAAGAGATCTTCTGGAAGCAAAAATCTCATATTGATTGGCTTCAGGAGGGGGATAGGAACACTGCTTTCTTTCATAATTCAGTTAAGGCTCAAAGACAAGGAAATTCTATCTCCTCTGTTGTTTTGCAGGATGGGGCTCAACTCTCATCCTATGCTGATATTTCCAGGGAGGCAGTCAATTATTTTTCAAACCTCTTTTCTAGGGAGAATCTTGCTGCTTGGGCTGAGGAGCAGGCCATCATGGATTGTATTCCCCACCTGGTCTCTGCTGAAATGAATGGGACTCTCTTATGTCCTATCTTGTTACCTGAGTTGGAGAAAGTGGTATTTAATATGAAAAAAGGTAAGGCCCCTAGTCTGGATGGGTTTCCAATTGAGTTTTTTCAAGAGTTCTAGGAAATTATAAAGTTTGATCTCCTTGAGGTGGTCCAAGAATCACTTAGGAACAAACAGATGCTCAATTCTATGAATTCTACCTTCTTGGCCCTCATACCTAAGTTGGAAGGAGCTAACTAGTTAGCTCAATTCAGGCCTATTGCGTTATGTAACGTTGTTTACAAGATCATCACCAAATTGATTACTGAGAGACTCAAACCACTCCTTGGTTCTCTAATCTCGGCTGAGCAGGGTGGTTTTGTTGAAGGGAGATAAATTTTGGATGGTGTTGTGATAGCCATGGAAGCTATTCATTCTATGGCTAACTCTAAGGAGAAGGCTATGTTTATTAAACTTGACATGTCTAAAGCTTATGATCGGGTGAGCTGGGAGTTCTTACAGAAAACTCTCTTGGCTTTTGGCTTTGCTGAGGAATGGGTGAGTTGGGTTCTTAGTTGTGTGACCTCTACCTCATTCTCTGTTCTCATTAATGGGGAACCTTCAGATTTGTTTAGTGCTTCTCGGGGACTCCGGCAAGGGGATCTGTTATCCCCTTACTTATTCATTATCATGGCAGAGGGTCTTGGAAGATTTATTAAATCTCAGGTGAGATAGGGTCTTATCCATGGTTGGAGCTGGAACAACCTTCTCCCTTCCTACTCTCATCTTCAGTTTGTGGATGATACTGGGCTAATGGGCTTGGCTAGAATTAGTGAGGCGGTGAACTTCAGGCGAGCCTTAGACATCTATCTGAAGGCTTCTGGTCAGCGTATTAATGATGATAAATCTTCTATTTACTTCTTTAATAATCCTCAGCTTATTCAGAGTAGGATTGCTAGGATCCTTAGATTTCAGATCGGTTATCTTCCCTTGATGTACCTTGGGATCCCCTTGGCCTTGGGAGTACAGTAGAGAGATTATTGGCAGGGTATTTTGGATAAATTTTGAAGTAGGGTTAGCCATTGGACTCACAGATGGCTATCCTCTGCTGGGAGAGTGATTCTTCTTAAGACGGTGGTGCAGTCTCTCCCCATTTATAGGTGTTGTGTGCAGGTTCCCCCGTCCACCTTTGTGCGGGAATTTGATACCTTGTCTCGGCAATTTCTTTGGTCTGGCAACCTTCTTTCCTCAAAATGGAGCTTGGTCAAGTGGGAGTCTGTTTGCAGGCCGAAGCATGCTGGGGGCCTTGGTCTTAGGTCTATGGCACTTGCTGTCACTGCCTTGGCTGCCAAACTGTACTGGAGGTGGTGTAACAATCAAGATCAGGATTGGGCTAAGATTCTGGCCCACAAGTATCTTTCGGGTGCTGATTGCCTCGATGTGCCGCATCTTCCTTTGTTGGGTAAAGGTTCTTGTATTTGGGATACCCTTAAGAAGGGTGCTTAGCTGATTAAGGAGGGCCTCTTTTGGATCTGTAATAGAGGCTCCGATGTTTTGTTTTGGCAAGACTCTTGGGATGGCCACCCTCCCATTCTTTCTAATTTTCCTCAGCTTCAGTCTATTTGCCATATTTTTTCTGAGGCCAGTTGGATTAAGGTGGAGCATTTTAAAACTGTCAAGCGTATTAGGCAAGCGGTGGTGGCTTGCTGGAAGGACCCACAGGAGTGGCCCGTGGGTGGATCTGATGAGGATCGTGTTGTTCTTTCTAGAGTTTTGGAGGCTAGGCTTTGCAGCTCCCTTAATGGGAGGGATGTCCTGGCTTGGAATCCTAGTCCAAAAGGTAAATTTATTGTTGCCCAAGGCTATGCTATGCTCGACAGGAACTTATTTGGTCCTGTTGAGGTGCACTGGTGGAAGAAGGTTTGGGATAACTTCTCTTGGCCCAAATGCAATTTTTTCTTATGGTTGGTTGCTCAGAGGAAGTGCCTCACTTGGGAAAATCTTCGCAAACAGGGCTTTCAGGGACCCTCTATTTGCCTTCTTTGTTCTCACAGTGAGGAGTGTACCTCCCACTTGTTCTTTATTTGCCCTTACTCTAGAGAGTTATGGCATAGATGGTGGGAGGCTTGGCATCATGGGTGTATTCATGCTACCTCCTTGATTGACTTTTGGGAAAGTTTGGGCAGACCACCAGCAAAGACTCCTTTCCTTCAGGTGGCTTGGTCTATTGGGCCTATTTTCATTCTTTGGAACCTTTGGTTGGAGAGGAACCATAGAGTTTTTTGTGGTTCCAATTTGGGAAATCTTCAATTGTGGAAGAAGATAATTAGTAGGCTTCAGGAGACTATTTCGGCTAAGTGTGACATGTCTGAAAATCTTGATCCTAGTGATCTTGATATTGTGCAGAATTTGAGCTTGGGGGACAGTAGCCAGGGTTGCTTTGCTGGCAGAGGCCCCGTCAGGTTCGGCAACGAGTTTGTCGTGATGGGAAGTGGATGCCTCCCCCAGTGGGGGTCCTAAAGATTAATACTGATGGTTCTTCTCGTGGGAACCCTGGTCATGCTGGTGAGGGAGGTATTGGTAGAGGTAATGATGGTGGTGTGGTCTTTGTCTTCTCTAGTTACAAAGGGCAGCAGTTTAATAATCTGATGGAGGCCCTTGCTATTAAGATTGTTGTTGAGCGTGGATGCTCTTTAGGCTGGAGGAGGATCATCTGTGAGTTGGATTCTCAGATTGTTGTGGATTTTTTGAACAATCAAAGGTTGGATGATGTTAGTTGGCAATTGGCTTCTGTGGGCAGACAGATTTTGAGTCTTTGCAGCTCCTTAGATTTTGTCTCCTTTTGTCATATCCCTAGAGAGTGGAACAAAGTAGCCGATTGTCTTGCGAAGTGGGCCTCTGAGAATGTGGATGGCTGGGATATCAGTGGAAAGGATGAGCTTTCTTCTAACTATCTTGAGACCCTCAAGAGGTTATTAGTGGAGGACATGAATAAGTAGTGTTGTTGCTGGTTGGTCTAGTGGTGTTCTTTTTTGGTGGGCCTCTGGCCTTTGCTTTGTACTTTGGTTCTGATTGAATAAAAATTTTACCCCTTCTTTCAAATATATATATATATATATATATATATATATATATATATATATATATATATATATTTTAAAATGAAATTAAAAAAAAGAGACATGAAAAAGATTTGAGAGAAAAATAAATAAATAAATTTAAATAAAAGTCTTTTAAATAAATTTAAATTTATAAGATTAAAAATCATAAAAAATAAAAAAGAGAAAACAAAAATAAAAGTAAATAAAAATCTTTTTATTTTAAAAAGATTTTAAAAATCTAAAAACATAAAAATTAAATAAATAAAAAAAAAAAAGAAGTTAAAAACTAAAAAAATTAATAATAAAATTTGAAGTGTCGTCGAGTTTAGGATTCAAAACCTAAACCTTAGCACCAAAGAATCAAAAGTGCAAAGTTCGGGTGTGAGTTCAATACCTGACCCCACTCAGGCAAAGTTAAAAAGCAAAAAAAACTGGAAAAGTCCCGTCAGGATTTGGACCTAGATGAAATTTTGGACCAAGCAAAATCTCTGGTTTGGACGCGAACTTGACCCCGCTTCATAACAAATAACTGAGCACAACCTGATCTCAATTATGCACATAACTTGATCCCAATCATGCACACAACTTGATCCTACACATAGCAAGCTCCTTCACATTTTAGAATCGGGGTGAGTGTTGGAACTAGACAAAGTAAAATGTCCAGGTGTAGTACACAACCTAATCTCGATCCCGTACTGAACCCAATCCCACATCCCAATCCGCCAGGTAAAAGAGGTAAAATTTTAAAAGAGTGAAATGCCATGATCACTTGGAGGAATAGTGTTGACGGGATGCTATGAATAGACTGGAGGCCGTTTAACATAATTCCTTAAAGGAGATTCCATCTCATGGAAAGTAGTGATTGCAGGATATACACAAAGCATGGTCAATGTGAAGGCATTCAAAACCTTCAAGCAAATACAAAATGTGGAAGCACAACAAGGCACAGGAACTGTTTGAGATAGAACCCCAAAGACGTTTCATAGCAAGAAAATGTAAAGGATTGTTGAATCAACACAAGGTGGAATGAATTTTTATAAAATGCTTTAAAAACAATGCAAATGGTAAAGTTTAAAGCTAATTTTCACGACCAGATCAAAGTGGATTTTCATCAGATTTCGTAGTTGCAACCACCCTGGTGAGAATACATTCAGGCAATGATATGCGAATGTGCAAGCATCAAAAGGGTACAATGATTTTTTGATAGGGTGTTTCAAAGAGATGTCATTTCGGGAATGCCATGTTTGCGGAAATGGATCAAAATGTGTTTGTTGAGAAGGCTCAAGAGAATTTCGAGCAAATGCAAATAGATTTAATTGCCACCATGCAAGGTAGGGAAATAAAGATAGCAACATACTATTTGACAAGGTGCCTCCAAATGATAATGAATTTCCATTAATTTGGGATTTTCATGAAATGGTTGTGGAAAAGGCAATGGAAACATTCAAGTAAAATGCATTTGGCACAATGGAAGCCAAATTCCTTTATCAGTATCCTATATGATTGTGCAAAATGGAGGAGCTCGCGTGGATTGTCCGAAGAGAACCCCTCATACAAATTTGATCTCATGAGGCTGATGGTTGCAAATATATGTGAAACGGTGAAGCACATACAAGGTACGCAAAGTGTTTGATGGAATGCTTCAAAGAGACAACATCTCAAAACTAGAAACATTGATGAAAAGCCAAAAACATAGTCTTCGCTAGTATCCCCTGCCTATGTAGGATGAGGGAAAACACATAACCTATTTGCAAAAATGCCTCAAAGAGATGTGCCATGGAATGCATAGATCGTAGGATCTACTCAAAATGGATTTGTTGAATTAGCCAGTGTAAAGGCCAGAGCCCACAACCTCTGCCAACGTCCTGTAATCTATGCTAAAAGGGGAGCTTTGGAACAAGTTTTGAATGATGCACATAAAATGTGGAATCACAAGAAGGCATGCAAACTATTTGACAGTTTGCATCAAAGAAAACGTGGTCTCATGGATGTTGTAATTGTTAACTATGCACAAACTGCATTCATTGAAAAGGTTTTAGAAACTTTCAAATAATACAAACGACAGGGTTAAAAATGATGGGCTCCAACGGTCGTCTGCCCTCAATAGATGCAGCTAGGGTATTGCCTAAGCCAATCCTTCTAGCAAAGGTTCCTCAGGGGAATTTAGGAGTCTTTGAAGTGGACGGGGACTGCAGGAAATTTAAGGAAGGATGTGACAACCTTAAGGGAAATCATAAGAAGAAGTCAGAGTGACACGGTGGAGACTTGGCTTCAAGAAATGGTGGCCAGTTACAGGGCCAACAAGATGGTGATGCGGCTGGGGGAGATGGAGTCAACAAGGAGTCTAAGAAGCCTAGAGTAGAGGGAAGAAATTCAGGGATCATTAGGGTAGCTACGCACCTTAACAAAAGATTCGTAGGGGGAAACAAAGGGGATCATTCTATCCACACCTCTTCGAAATCAATCACTATGGATTTAGGTGGGGACCTGGAGCAAGAAGTAGTCTTCAATGAAAAAGTTTTCTCTTGGTTGGGCCTGATTGGGAGATTCAAGGGTTTCTGGCCAAGCCTGACTGACCTACACTAGTGGATCTCTAACTACTGGAAACCTCTACTGGAAGGGTATGTTCAAATTTATCTAATGGACAAAGGCTTTTTTATTGTTGTTTTTGAAAAAGAACAAGATAGAAAGAAGATTCTCTATGATTATCATTAGGATTGGGAAGAAAATCATAATCTGATGTTAAAGCCATGGCATCTGGCTTTCAACCCAACCACTAAAGTTTTTGAGAGTATTCTTATTTGGGCAAGACTTCCTAACCTCCCCCTATAGTTCCAGTTTGATTCATGCTTGGAGGCTATTGGGAACTCTTTAGGAAACTTCTTAATGGTGAATGAGGGTTCTTCAAACCTTCTAAATTTGACTTATGCCCAGATATTGGTAGAAATGAATGTGTCCAAGTTGCCTCCAGAGGAGATTCGGTTAAAGTATTCAAAGGGTTGTTGGGTGCAGCCCCTGGACTATGAAGGGGTACCTTTTAGGTGTAGAATCTATCATCAGACGAGTCATTTAACAGCTGAATGTGCCAAAAATAGAACTAACAAAACTACTTCTTGGTTGAAAGATGCATCTACCCAGCACTACACTGTGGAGAAAAGGGAGGAAAAGCAAGTGATCTCTCAGCTTGAAGGCATCGAGGAGGAGAGTCAGACAAGAGAGGAGGAGGTGTGACGTGCAAGAGAGGAGTCGAAGCAGGAAGGGGAGCCTCTATTGCAAGAGGATAGAAGGGAGGAGCTGTAATAGAATAAGACAACCCCAACATAGGAGGGGATTTTGGTTGAGACCAGTGCTAAAGTTGTTCTTAGTGGAAGTGACAAGGAGGTGACTTTAAAAAATGGGGTTGCAACACCAGAGTGTTGGGAAAAGAAAGGTGTTGTGATACCACAGGAGAAAGAGGCTGTAAAACAGAAGGATGTCAAGTAGCATCAGCAAACAAGTTGCAGTGGGATTGGAGCCTGGAGGAGTCCCCAGGATTTATCTTTGGACTGGTAGCAGGAGGCAGCAAGGGTGGAGGATGGGTGGCAAATGATAATGGGGAAGAAATCAAAGAAGGTAAAAAAGAAAGCATTTGTAATGGTTCTTCAATCTCAGTCCAAAGGAAGATCAAAGAAAGCTTCAAGCTCTCGATCTATTAATAGTTTCTTTGTGGTTGTTTGTTTAAGCTTGATAGCAAACTATATTTAAACCTTTTTTGTATTTATGGGGTGGTTTAAGCTAGTATTGGGGGAAGGTTTTTGGGTGGTTTTATAGGCATTGATGGGGTTTGGAAAGGTCTATAGTTGAAGTTGTTTTGGATATCGCTATGTAATCTTTATTCCAATTTTCAATAAAATAAACTTTATCACCGATCAAAAAAAATACAAATGACAGGGTTTAAGCTAGTTCATACCCGTTATCAATATCATGACTCACACCAAGAGGGGAATTTTGTCCAATGATGTAGTTGCATTTGCCTTAGTAAACATCAATGTATGCAAAATGGAGAAGTTTAGGAAGAGGTTGTGAACTGTTCAATAAAATGTTTTAGAAACATGGCCTTTGGAATGCCATGATGTAGGATATGCAAAGTGGATTAGTGGAAAAGATGAGAAACTTTTAAACAAATGCACTTGGTAGATATGAAACCAGAGTCTACAATCTTTGGCAATATTCACACTACTTGTGCAAAAATAGGGAACTTCAAAACAGGGTATGAAATCCATCAAAGGATATTTGGAGATGGACTTTTGTCAGATTTGGTAGTTGCAAATATCTTGGTAAACATGCATGTAAAGTGGTAAAGCTCAGACAAATCAATGTAGATTAACATCTACAATCTGCCAATTAGCCTATAATCTATCATGATATCAGTTGTTACGAAGATAAATTGGTAGTGATTAATTATAAAAACAAATGCCTAATTAATTCATTCATGTTGATTTTGAGAATTAAAATGAATTATTTAATTGTATGAATTAGTTATGCATTGTTATGAAGTTTATTGATTTGTTGAGTTAATATGTTTTGTAGGTATCTTTTGGATGAAAGGAGTGAAAAGCAATGAGATTTTAAATCAACATAGCATTCTCTTTAATGTTATTTTGTTTTAATGATCTAAAATAACATTAGTTAAAAGGGGGTATGATTATTTCAATTTTGGAAATTAAAAGTTTGCGATATATATTTAATTGAAATAATTTGCATTTAATTGATTCTTGGGATTAATTATTATTTGATTTATGTTAATGGATTAATTGAATGTGCATTTGTATGTTTATAGGTACTTTTTTACAATGGAGATGATTTTCAAATCTAATGTGCAAAGAGGGGAATTTGTTGAAATACTATCAACTGGTAGTGAACTAAGTGTTTGGTGGTCCCATTTGGAGCAATTTCTGGAAGGATGTTGATTTACAACATGAAAATCATGCAAAGAAGTAACTGAAAGTTGAAATTGAAAATTTCAAATGTGAACTGGAGTTGACAAAATTTCAAGCAAGAGCTAAAACAAAAAAATTATCTTTATGGAAAATTGTATGCATGAGAAAAGCTAGAAATTTTGATGAGTTGTTGTAGCAGAAATTGTGGAATTGGCCGAGCTATTAATGGTCAAATCTGCTCTTTTGAAAGGGAGTTAGATTTTTAGGAAAGAGTTAGACATTTTTCTTAGAGTTGATTAGAGTTAGCAGTAGAATAGACAATGGAGTTTTCTGCACTTTTAGTTAATTTTCAGTCAATTTGAAGATAATGGTTTATGTACACTAGTGAAGTTTGCCAGCATTGTAAATGTTGCTTATCTATTTCACTGCATAGAAGCAACCAAACTAAAACCTTCTTTAAGTTGTATTTTGGAGTGATGTTTGTTCTGTTAATCATTTAATTTCAAGTTTTCAAGGAATGAGTAAAGTTTATCTCTTCTTTTGTTTGAATTGTGATTTGCAGTTTGCTATTAATATTTGCACTATGAATGAATGGCTTTGTGTTCATTACAAGTTGATTTATTCTACAATTTAGTTTAAGTACTCCTTGGAGAGTAACAGGCCTGGTTAACTAAATGAATCAACATTCTTTTCTCTCTTGCGTCCCTGATCTGTCTTTTTCCTTTTTTTATATACCTCGATTAGAGTAGGTTTAGGTAGAAGTTTGATCTTGCAGCAATCAAGAAGCTCAATAACAATAGGTCCCTTGAACATTACAACCTCATTGACCGCTCAGCAAAATAACAATGTTGTGACCCAACGTCTAGGACCTTGGAAGGTGATTGATTTAACAATCGTTTATCTTTTTCAAGAGAGGTAAGGTGATTACATCTTGCTTGCATGTTGTTGTGTCAATTTGGCCATCAACAGATCCCTTGGATTTGATAGTAGAATATCCACATAACCTTGCACAAATTCAAGAGCAACCTTATAGGGCAACTTAGGAATCCATGAGGTTCGGGGCTCTACAACTTCCATATAGCAATGATCCTTATCCACCAATGCGAAAGTCACGTCATTCTCATATTTCTAGACCAAACTAGATGGTATCCTCTGTCCACTCTACATTTCTGATTGCAAATTCTTAAATAATCCCCAATAGAAGGTGTTATATGCTTACTTGTTCTAGAAACCTTTTATGTCTTTTGACTTGTGTTGGTATCGAAGTGAAGTTATCCCAAATCTTACCTTTGAAACCAAGTAATTCATTCAAGAAAAAGAATGTAAGGCATGTGATTAATGAACTAAACCTGAAGTTATATTCAGTTTCCTTTGTCATGTTCAAATTCTACAACAATTTCTCTCTTAACAAATCGAATGGGTCAAACCTAGAACCCTCCTTCACCATGTCATAAGCAATGTGTATTATGGCGGCGATGGCATGCCCTTCTTTGTTTGTGAAGTAAATCTTGTAAGAAAACCCCATTGATGCATAACAGACTTTAAGGTTAGTGTTATCTTTTACTGTTAGGGTTCTCTTATCAAATTTGGCTCCAATAAGCTCCATAATCCTTTTATTTTTAATAAACTTCAATACCAGGACTGGTTTGGTGGAACAAAGACTAGTAACTTCCCTAATTTCTTCTTTAGTTATCATGTAGGGCTTATCCAACCAAATTAATTCTTCATGAATGTGACTTAAGATGATTCTTACCCATTCTTTGTAGTCGCAAAAGTCTAGAAAATATTTCTAGATGTCTAACCCTTTCACAACCACATTTGCATACTTCGGCTTGTACACTCCATTCTTAATTAGAAATTCATGTTGGAACACTTCAAAAGATGAAGTATGATCAATTCCATTGAACAAGGCAAGGATATATTCTTACATCTTCAGAGTACACCACATTTGTAGGAACTTTAAAAAATACACCATCTTTGTCAACCTCCATCATCTTGAATAGAAACTTTTTGTACTTTGGCCTAGGTTTCTCTACAACTTCAATCACCTGTGGGGTCACCATTGACGTTCTTCCTAAAATATGTAAACTCTACTACTAGGGTTTGGTATGAACTCACACAAATATCTTGAAAACCATTTCTCTATTCTCTGCTCCAAAGACAAATTCTCTTGATTGCAAATGAGATTAAAATGTTCAAATAAAACATAAAAATCCTTTTATTTGCCCTAAATTTCCACCCTAAATGTATTTGTACTTGTTAGGTAAACCTTCTGCCAAAATTATCTGTCATCACAGGGATACAAAGATGCTCAAAACAGCTCCACAACACATTCACTTGCTTTAGAACCTTCATCAAAAGGTTCAATCTTGCTCAGTATATCTTCTCACTAGAGGAATTGATCCAATTCATCTTTCATGCTGAAAAAGTTAACACTTTATCCTTTTCAAGGGGCTAAAGAATTTGCAAATGATATCTCCTCCTAAGATAATGCTCTATCTTAGTTTTTCATTGGATCTTGTGCAAAATGCACAAGCATGGTATCATCCTTTTTCACATTCTCTCGATTCTTCTTTTCTTTCCAAACTTTTGTATCTTCTTTTTTTGACTTAGGGTGTCTTCCTTCTTCTGGTTCTGAACATGCAGCTTCACAAAACCACTTCTACAAAACTTTTCTTTATGTCCAACCTTATTGCATTTGTAGCACACAATGTTGTGCTTTGTAACAAAGCTATTCCTCCTAAATTTAGGTTTGCACTCTAAAGCCTTATGACCAAAATTGTTGCATGCATAACAATATCCATGAAAAGAAACACCATCATATATTTAAGGCGCAAATGGTTTTCTACCCATGTAATCTTTCTTTTTTTCCTAGATCTAAAATCAACAACATTATGTCAAGATTTATTGCAATAATAACAATAACCTTGAAAAGATTGAGTGAACCTAGTAGGAGCATGTTGACTAGCAAGTGGAGGACCTTTGAATCTCCTTTGTCTCTAAACAAAAATGAATCCAACTTCATTCTTATTGCTATATGTCTTCTTATCTTGACCTGAACTTTCATCTCTATAGGTCGTCTTGTTAGATTCTTTAGTGCAGGTTTTCTCCTCCTTTATTTTAGACTTTCCTTCTGCCTTGAAATTCTCGTATAGATTTGTAGATGCACTAGTTGTTGGACTTTTACCTTTTTCAAAACCGAGACCATATTTTTCTTTTGATGGCCTTTGAGAGTTAATAGATTCAACAAGAATTTCATAGCCTCCTTTCAACTTCAAACCTTTGTCAATTTGTTCTTTTTCTTTTTCCAATTCTTTCCTCAGGGAGACAATCTCTTCTTCAAACTTGGAACATTCAACTATTTTGTCAATGAGCTTGATATTCACGAACTCTTCAATTCTTTTACCTTCTTCAACTTGAACTTTTAACTTTCCAATTTTCTTCTCTGATTTAAGTTTGTACTATAGCTCTTCATTTTTATCTCTTTCTTCATCTAGGTCATTTAGAGCATAAATGAGTTCTCCTTCATACTCCACTAGACAATCTTCTTTGTTGAATTTAAATTGAAATTCATCATCCTCCTTTTGGAGTATGACCTCTTTTTCCCGAGAGCTCTTCTTCTTGGACACTACTTTATTCTCCATGTTTTCAAATATAGGATCTACCTCAGGTGTTAGGCTATATCAAGGACCTTGCTTTAATACCAATTGTTGAACAAACTGAAATACTAAGAGGGGGGTGAATCAATATGCTTTAAAATTCATTCCTAATTAAGTACTATTAAAGTTAAGTTATACCAACTAAGCATTTATCCACTTAATAAAAACAAGAGAGAAGACAAGCGACCACACAAGAACATAGATAATACCATATTTATGTGGAAAACCCCACAAGGGAAAAATCATAGTGAGAAATGCTACTAGGAGCTATTGTCCTAATCCAACCTCACAAGTAAACAAAAATTTACAAATTTATTTTTGGGCTACAACCCAAGGAAGACACTAATACCTAACTTTATTGTAGGAGCTAAAACCCAAGGAACCCACTACTCCCTAATTGAAAAAGGAACAACTAAAATATAACTGATTTATGGCTTCAACCACTAATAGTCATCAATTTTGCACATTAGGTCTATAAAGAATCTTGTCATGCTCTACTCATGTACTCATACATATTCACACACTCTTCATTATAATATTCACATCTTTGACCTTCACTATATATCATCCGCACACTTGCAAAATACAAATTCAGTCGACCACAAACAAGGAATATCAAACTCGTAACATGTCAACCTACATCTTCATTGGTGTACTACAAAAATGATTAAAAATTATTTGCTTCTTCTAGATGAGTCAACATGACTCATACATCATCTAAAAAAAATGCTTGAACTCCACTCTAACTTAAATTAGTGGCGCACATCACCAACATACCCTTGTCAGCCTCAACAACATAACTTCACAAATTGACTTGAAACAACTATGCAATACTAGAAACAAGAAATATCTTCATACGCTTGAATCCTTAGACAATATGAGACATGTGGAATGTTCACACAAACTCATATTTCTAATCAGCACTATCTTCTGCAATACTAGAAACAAGAAATATCTTCATACGCTTGAATCCTTAGACAATATGAGACATGTGGAATGTTCACACAAACTCATATTTCTAATCAGCACAATCTTCTGCTTATGCAAGGAAACAAACAACATATACCCTCATAATGGAGTATGGAAGTTTTGTGGCTAGACATCAAAATAATTTTAGTATATGATTGTGACCCAATTTCACTCTATTGGAGTGAAGAAGGAGAGGGAGGATCAATCTCTAACTTTTTTATGTTATTTACAATTTTCATGGGACAACCTTGTTATGTCTATTGGGAGCATTACTGCCAAGTTGAAAATGGATGAGGTGGTGGAATCATTACTTTCTAGAGAGATGTACATAAATAATTTTAAATCTACTAAGGAGGCACTATTTGTTCATGAAAGATAAAAAGAAAAAGAAAATAAGAAGGCTAAGAATCAAGACACAACTAGATGAAAATCCCATGGGAGATCCAAGGCTCCTGATAAGACCAAGGAAAAATTTTAGAACTAAGAAAATCTTGGCCTTTAAGAAGAGACTAAAGAAGGAGAAAAGAAGAAGATTGATTCTAATATAATCTAGGGATATGGATATGTGGCTATGGAGGTTGTGGCATACATTGAACTATGATAAAATGAAACAAGAGTCCATCTAGATATCTAGATACATAGACTTGTAGGAGTCATGACTTAAGAACTAGATGTCATAAAATGAGGAGTGAATGGGTCTGTGGTAGGAAAAAAAGATGTATACTTGGATAATATGAGGAAGGAAAAAAAGTAGATGTCTCTAATGGGTTAGACGAATAAGGGAGAAGATGTGAGGGTTTGTTCACATACACACTATACTTGATGTACATTATAAAATCTCCAAACTTGAAGAATGGGAACAAATATTTCCTAAGGCATCAAGAAACTTAGGAAGTGTCAATTCCATTGAGAGTAAGGTCAATTGAAGATCTTCAATAAGTCTATAGATAAATAGTTTTGTGAGAATATTTCATATTCTATTTTTGCATGACATGTTTCAATTTGATGGTTTCAAAATTTTAGGGTTTGATAGTCATATGCAGGGTTTCAATTTTAGGGTTTCATAATCATATGCATAAGGTTTCAATTTTAGGGTTTTATAAGCATACGTACACCTGGTTTCAATTTTGGGGTTTGATAATCATATACATAGGGTTTCAATTGTAGGGTTTGATAATCATATGTAGGGTTTCAATTGTAGGGTTTGATAATCATATGTAGGGTTTCAATTTTAGTTTGGTTTGTAAATTTCACGATTTTAATTTTAAAATTTAAAGAATTCATAAAATAATTACAAGGAAATTGCAAGCAAAATTGGAGAGGAAATGAGGGGGGAAATAGGGAAAATTGTAGAGGGAAATTGAAGAACTTGTTTATTTGCCACCTTCACTCGAACCTCCCTTGCTGCCCTTCTCTCAAACTAGGTGAATTCTCCTCGATCGTTGGTGTTGTGTAGTCTCTATACTCTCCTTAGACGCTAGTAGAAGGTTAGTTTTCTAAATGTGGGTGATGAAAATGAACTAACAAACAAAGTTGTTAGTTCATAGAACTCTTTAAAAAAATAATAAAATAAATCTTTTCAAGTAAAGGTCACCTTCTCTCAAAGGTATTATTTTATTTTTATTTTTATTAGTGAAGGCCTTCAAATGAAGATGATCTTTACTCAAAGGTCTTTGCATAAATACCTTCGAGCAAAGGACCTTTGTTTGAAGAAATATCTTCAAATGAAGGTAGTTCAAAAAAAAAAATTCCCAATCTCTTTTAAAATTTTCTTGTCCCAAGTTTGGGACCCACTATTGGGGGATTGCCCTATAAGTATTTTATAGCTTTACGTTGGACAAAAATAATTTTTATTTATTGTAAAGTTATAACTTGAAGTTAGTTATGAGTTATTTATAAAGGAAAAGCCTATATATTTGAGGCTTAGTCTTCTTGAAAGGGACTTTTAGGTTGTCATAATTTTGGATATTGGAAGGGTTGAAGTTGTATAGTTTTTTGTAAGGAAATAAATGAAAAATATTTGAATGGTACTATTTAAGTATTTTTTGGATTGTTTGTTCTTCATATGTGGAGTGAATATTTTTTCTTTGCAAATCCGTCTAATCAAAGTTGTGAGATTTTTCACTCTTGTTTGCTAAAATATATTTGACATGCAATATTGAAAAGTTTGGAGCAATCATTCTTTTCCATTACATGTTGAAATATTTGTGGTACCTACTATAAAGCTTTGAGAAGCATTCTCTTTCTCTTACAAAAAAGATAGTCGTTATATTAATTGCATACAAGAGACCTAAGTTGGTATTTGCATGTTTATTGGTTGAGTTTCTCTTAAATTTTCGTGTTTTTGTTGTCTTTGAAATATTTTGACACTTTTGTGTCAAAAACATTATCAAAAGCTATCTTTATCATATGAGGGAGTTTCTCCTCTTAACATAAAGGTAGGTTATCTTACTATTGCAACCTTACCTACTATTGGTATGGTTTTCACTATCTTATTGGGCATAAACATAGTTGATTTTTAAAACATTTATTATAGTATAAAATTTGTCCATTGACACCCCTAAAGACCAACATAAAATATATTTTACTACTCCTTAGGGTACCTTATATTATCAAGTAATATCATTTGAGCTAAAGAATACAAGGGAAACCTACCAAATCTTTCATGAAATGTCGCAAAACATCATGAAAGATTATGTAGATAATATGTTTGATAAATCCATAATAAGAGAGAACCGTCTATATATTCTTAAGTGTGTGTTTAAATGTTTGAGGGAATAGACAATGTGTGTCAAGCTAAAGAAGATTTTCTTTGGTGTATCATTTGGGAAAATTTTAACTTCATTGTCTCTTAAGGCATATAGTTAAATCCCACCAAATTCAGTGCCATCATAGAGATGCCACCTCCATGAAATATCAAACAACTACCTAGTCTCTAGGGAAAGATTTAGGTTATTTTAAGGTTTACTACACAACTAGTAATTTATTTTTAGCCATTATCACACCTATTAAATAAAAACACCTTCATTGGAACAAATCCTATTAGCAAACCTTAAAAATCAAATAATATCTGGCATCTCCACCAATCCTCATGGCACCCATCCTAGGAACATCATTACTTCTCTACATATTTGCAACATCAGTTGCCTTGGGGCACTACTAGCACAAGATGATTCAAAAGGTTGTGAATGAGCTATCTATTGTATCAACATGACTTTAGTCCTAGGTTATGAACTTAAATACACTCCAATGGAATGTGCATGCCTAGCTACCATGTTTAGCTCCTAAAAACTATGATACTAGTTCTAATTCATAAGATCAAAGATCATATTAAAAATTTATCCACTAAATAATATTTTATCCAAAACCTCTCTTATAGACCACATGGAAAAATGGGTCATGTTGTTAATTAAATTTGATATTGAATATGTGGGTAGAAGAGTAATTAAATGATCTAGGTCATGCCAAATTAGGTAGTAGAAGCACCACTCACAAAAAATCACCCATTAATCATAGAATTTCTTGACGACTCTATATTCACTTTAGATGATTCAATAATTAGAAACTCTACTTTAGTAGTTCCTACACAAACCATAGATCAAGTGCCAAAATACTATTTACCACTCCATAGGGAGATCTCATTCCAAAAGCCTTTATATTTGGTTTTTTACATAAAAACAACATAGAAAAACATGATGTCTTAATCATCAATCTTAAAAATTATAATCCAATGGAATATCCAATATCTCTTGGTCTATAAAGATTCACAACTTATCATAAACCAAGTCAATGGTTAGTATCAAACAAAGGATGAAAAGATAATTCCTTACAAATGGATGGTTAGTAGCTTCAAAGAATACTTTACAACCAAAAACCTCATTGTGAATTCTTGGACAAAAACCTTTTGATCCTTGGATACAATGACCTTGAATTTGAACTTATTTGCGAGCTTTTTGCTCCCAAATCTTCCTAGTATCACAAATTTTATACCTGCCTCCATGATCACATCCCACCACCTAACCTATCGCATACACAACATAAGACATTTATCCATTGCTCATCTCACTTCATCATCCTTAGTTGAACATTATATCAAATGAGCTTTGATGGTACCTTACTAAGATACATAAACTCGAAGGAGGCTTCTCTTGCATTAAAAGAGGTTCGTGATAGTATCTATGGTGATCACACTAGTGGCATGGTCCTCACCAAGAAGCTCTTAAGAATGGGCTACTATTGGACCACTATATAACATGATGCATGTTGTAATATCAAGAAAGATTTATCCTACCAATAGCATGAAGATCTAATTTATGCACCATTGTAAGCATTATAGCCCATAACTACTCCTTGGGCCTTTTCATCATGGGGCCTTGATTATGTTGGCAAGATCCACCCATCCTCCTCTAGTGGCCATAAATTCATCATAAGCATCTCTAATAGTTCACCAAATGGGTTGAAAATATTCCCCTCACATACACCATTGTATAACAAATTGATAAAGTTACCCTCCATTGCATCATTTGTCATTATGATATCCCATTTTCCATTATCATTAACAATGCTAAATCCTTTAAAACCCAGGATGTCTACACTCTATGTGAGTGCTTCCACATCTAACATTATTGGTCCACTTCATATTTCCCTCAAAGTAATGATCAAGTAGAGGCATCTAACAGAACCTAATAAAAATTCTCAAAAAGACTATCAATAAAGTTGGCCATGATTGACAAGGTTCCGACTTAATCTTTCCCTTTGGGCTTATCATACTAGTATTCACACACCCACTAGTCTAAATCCCAACTCACCAATCCTTGGCTCATAATCCATCCTACTAATCAAGATCAAACTTCCATCATTGCACATCTTCTCACATAATCTTATTAGTGGGTGAAGAGTATCGTGTTGCACACTTGCATGAGATAAAAATTCTAGATGAATGACACCTCAATTCCTTAATCATTTACAGTCATATCAAAATCATCTTCATAAAAACTATGGTAAGAAAATCAAAGCCCGTGAGTTTGAAATTGGTGATCTTATATTCACATGAAATTAGAAAAACCTTTAGGACTGGGATATGAGAAAGGAAAATTCAAACCTGTTTGGTTGGGAACATATGTTATCATTACTAAGCATGGATCAAATGCTTATCAACTAGTTGAGAGTCGAGAGATTAACAAACCCATAAACATTGTGCATCTTAATTAATTCCATGCCTAATATGATGAATATCCTAATAAAAATATCAATTTAAAAAAATACAAAAAATTAAAACAATAAAGAGAAAAATTCTTATTGTGAAGACCACTTTTGGTGGTGCCTTAGACAAATACCATGGCAAAAACTAACTTGTAGGTACCATGCTTAATAACTAGACATTATCATCTTTCAAGGCTTCATCCTTCATCCATCCACCTTTGTCACATGAGTCTATTCCTCCATCCACAATATTCCATGCCTTGCCCTACACTAGGGGATATGTGAATACATCTTGCTTTGGAATTGGTTTTGATGCATTCTGGCTCACTTAGGAACTAGGATTTATTCCATAATAATAAGTTTTATGCATTACACATTATTTCACTCACAAGTTCAAATAGTTGCATCAACATCAAATTGTAACATATATTTTAAACCTACAAACTATGCATTTGAAACAACATGCTTACAATATAAAATCAAGAACTCTAAATCAACCTCAATAACATGTAATTGTCACATCATTTGCCATGAAATTTATTTTTTTATCTTTTTCCTTCATGGGATATATCATTCCTCATATCAAACATCATCCATCCTTTACTTTTGTAGGATATATTATTTCCTAAATTAGGCATAATCATTCATTTACCATTTTCAACACTTTAGAAAGATGCAACACTATTGTGTGTTAGTCGAAAATTGATCTTTTATTTTATCTTTTAACTCATACTATGCCTCCTCAAGGTCACCATGATAATTATTTATTACAATGTGTCTTGACTGATGTACATTAGGCATGGCCTATTATTTTTGTGTTATGTTTGTTGGTTGTTGCCTCACAAGACTCACCAAGGTCAAACACCTTCTAATGTGTAGGGGCATCCTCCTTATGTTTGTTGGTTTTCTCGACACAAGACTTGTTAAGGTTGTCAAATGCCTTGCGAGTTAGTCCATGCATTGGATACATTGTCGCCATGGTCTTTATACCTTGGTGCATAATATCCATTGGTAAATTAAATAAGGTTGCTCTCCACATTTCAACATAACACATGCATTCAAAAAACCCAACCATTTGTTAATCTAGTTCTCTCTCTCATTGTCTATTATGTATTCACATTATCATTCATATTATGTAAATAAGTCATTCCATTAATTAATTTCATCCATATGTTTTGTTCTATTCGCATAATACATCCATTATCTAATCATAATCCCTAATTTTTCCTCCCATATTAAAAATTTAACCCTGCTTCACTCTTCTTGCTCCCATTTCTTTGCATTTGTCTCCTTTTTTCTTTCATTGTTCATCATTTTCCTCCTATGTACGACTTTTTTTTCACATTTCTTCTTTTGAGAACTCATTGATGTGGTTTTTTCCCAGATGACATCTCGAGGGAGCATCATCCCACTACCTAGTCTTTCATTATTTCTTTCAAAAGATTAGAGTATATTAACTCATCTAATCCATTCTTCTTACCTCCTTTTATTTTATTCGAAACAATGTTACTTAAAACATTGTCTCAAAGAGAGCTAAAATTCTACTTTGTCATCATTTTTATCGTTGTTATTATTCGATATTCATTATCATTCAATTAAATAATTTTTTATTTAAATATTTAAATAAAATGAATCACTTTCTACCTAATATTATCACATTGTCCACAAATACATTAGTTTGAATCATAATTTCTACCTTGTCAAATTAATTAATCAATTAAAATTAGTCAACTCCTTAAAATGAATCATTTTCTATCTAATATTATCACATTGTCCACAAATACATTGATTTAAATCATAATTTCTACATTGTTTAATTAATTAATCAATTAAAATAAGTTAACTCATTCATGGAAGCAATTAGATAACTCTTTCATGCAACTAGTTAACTCATTTATCTAATCCATTGACTCACTCATCAATTTAATTAATAATCACAAATTAAATAAAATGTAAATTCAATTTTAACTCTCCTCGCGCCCTAATTTTAACTGGCAACGAATATTTTCGTTAAAATACTGCATAAATCTTGTCCCGAGCTCAAGAATCAGTAGCTCTAAAACCCTGTATTTTTATATCTACTTTATGTGTATTGTGAATAGATTGAAGGAGAAGCTGTAGGGAGATTGGTTTTGGTTCGTCTCGTTTTAAAAAAATCTGCTTTGGTAGGGTTTCGTAATATTTTCCTGAAACTCTGCCCATTTTGTCTCACTGGCATTGTCGACAGCAAGGCACAATTTGCGCAGAATCTTGAGGTAATTCAGTTGACCTGGTTTCAATGAGTTTTCTTTTTGGGAATCTGTACACGGCCAGATTTTTTTGTTTTTGTTTTAATTCATTCCAAAACAATTCTGTTGCATCTTTTAAATGAAGACACTGGTTCTGTGGTTTTATCTATGGCTGTTTTCATATATGATATTATTGTAATACCTAGGATTAGATCCATCAGAACCAATTTCCATTGTTTATAATTATTTAGCTTTGTTGATCTCATCAGAACCATTTTTTTTAAGTTTTGAAAGTCATATAATTGTGACGGTTGTTCTTCCAACATAACCAATTGTTGCTCTAATTTTTTTGTTTAATGGCTTTCTATTGCAAACTGCCCTTTTGCTGAAGCTTTTTCTGGTTGCAAGTACGAACCTTTGTGAGGAACGATTTGAGCATCCAAATCCTTTGTAGCTTTAGATGACACTCTAGGTATTCAAGCTAAGCAAACCAAACTCCTGAATTTACTTGCTTTTCCACTCAAAAATTCTTGGTTCTTGCCATTTTAAACCCCGACAACTAACCTTCATTTTAAAAATGAAATGCAGTCCTTTTAATGTGAATGGGTACTAGGTATATGATCTTTTGATTGTTCATTTCTTGCCTTAAGCATATTGATTATTCCATCATCTTGTTTTTCTTTTATATTGTGGATTGCACCTCTAATTTATAAATGTGTCGGTGGAGCTATTTTAACATTGAAATAAAATTTCAAAGTTAGTGTACTTCTAATGGAGGACTTGAATATTTTTCCAGTACCATCAAGTCCTGAATACAAATAGGTTAATCAAATAATCTAAAAGAGAAGAGTTTTGTATGGTAAAGTTTGCTAAATTAGCTGAGGACATGATACTTGTTGCTAATCCTAACTCTGGTTTGGATCGAAACAGAAGTTACAGTGAATACATTTAGATGAACAGTGACCATATGAAGACCTTCAAACAAAAACACAAGCTTAGTTTGAATTATATCCAGAAAGCAAATTATGACACCGATTCTTCCCAAGGAGAGGAAAATGAGAGGTATGGATATACTCTTCCATGATTAATATTTCCAAATGTTGAAGATAGTACATAGTGTGAATTCACTGTGTCTCTTAGTAACTTTTTACGTCATTTCTTTCTTAAAAGCCTGTCAATGCAGTCAAATTTAAAAAAATAAATATATTCTTCAGTTTGTTCCCCTCTAACCGTATGGCCCAATATAGTATAGCTGGGGCCATCTGCCACAGTCCTAACTATCTCTAAGATTAATTCTTTTGTCCTAGAAACTTTCTCTTTGACTACGTGATAAATGCTTAGGAAATTTTTCTGTCACTGAATTTTTTTAAGTAACTTTAATCATAGAAATATCTTCAGACAATTTCTTCTATTGAAGTTATGAAGTAATGTGATGCATTCTTTTGGGGGTTTGGGATTCTTGCTTGCTTCACTGGCTTTCCTTCTTAGGGTATGGAAATATGTTTGCAAATTCCGACTCCAGAATAGGGGAAATGCGCCAGTTACTGCCAATGTTCCAATAACCATTCATTGATACATGCTAATTTAAAGCCCACTAAAAAATTTCAAATGTACCAATAGTTGTCCACTTTATATCCAATAATTACAAAAAAAAAGTACTTAATTGGAGAAGTTGTGCAACTTTACTGGTACCAATAGTGCACGGGGCATTTGTGCATATGTATTGGATCAATTGTGCAAATTTTGTGCTGGTCAAAGCGAACGGTTAGAGAATATGAATCGGACGTCAACTTGAAATGACCATTTTTTGACCTTTGTGTACATAACGAATCCTCCCGTGTTTGTTATAAGTACCCAGAAGCCAAAATAATAGCTATAAGCTCTTAAGTTGCATACAAAGAAACCAAAAACAAAATTGTCGAAAACCAACATGCCATTTAGGAGCTTAGGGTGCACAAAGTTAGCTATAACAGCTACTGGTACCCTTCCCCTAGGCTACTTGGAAGATCTCAAGATGCCATCAATGACTTGTCAAATCTACAAAATGATTTTAAAGAAATGAAGAGGATATTTCCTTATGTTTTTCTCTATACCGTACCTACCTGTTTATTATAGTCCTGTTATCACTTAATATGTACCCTGGCTAAGTCACATAACTCAGCCTACGAGTGAAACATGGGATGATCTCCTTGAGTTTGGGCTTAGATGTTGGAGATCAACCTCCAAAGAGGGCTGGTTCCCTTGGCTTTATCACCTAAACTAAACTATCTACTGCTGCTTGCAAAGAAAAGAGATAGGAATTGACATGAAAATGAAAGCCTAAGATTCTAAGATGATGTACCAAATGACTTTTGACCTGCACTTGTTTAAATGAACACAATATGATCAACAACTTAAACTTTAACATACACAACCCAAAATTTCATATAACTCTTGCATAAGTATTTCGTGGCCAGGTTTGATATCTAGGACAGCATTTAGAAGGAAGAAGAAATGTTTTCACAACTTAAACTTTGCCCTTAGCTGGTTAAACACAAGCAATGACCTGCAAAAGTACATATTTTCTGCATAAAGGCAATGAAAATAGGGTAGAAATAAACGGGAAAAGGCATCACCACAAGATCACATCAACCATTTTGAAGCTTGCACAATGAAACAGTTTTGAGAAGGTAAAAACAGCTTGTCTTATTGATAAAAAATGCTTACAATCAGCATACAGGTCTGAAAATGAGTTACAATGCTTATTCATTGCTGGAAAGAACCTCAATAAGTTACAATACACAGCTCAAAATGAGCAAGAAAAACTGATTTACAATGCTCTGCTTGCTTTGCTTCTAGAGCTCAAAAACAAGAAAGAACTAACTAAAAATGAAAGCTTAAGGGTCCTATATCTCATCCCAAGCATAGGAGAGAATATAGGGACTGTTTTTGACAAAATTACAAGGCTGAAAAGTAGGGTAACCTGCTTTGCACGCCCAAGAAGTTTTTTCTTTGACCTGGTCCCTTCAGCTCCTTGAAATGTGCTCCAGCTGATGATGAGGCTCCTAAATCCTTGGGAAGAAGTTTGAACTGCTCCTAGATACCCTCAAACAGCCCTTAAGAAGCTCAAACTGCCACCAAACTGCCTTGACTGCCTTTAAATCCTCTCCTTGATACTTGCATGATGTCTTTGACTGCTCATAAAAGATCCCAAACTGTCCAACCTCCTTCATGAATGCCAAAACTGCATTTTCCATAAGGATAGGGCATGTTGGAAAGTCTTGGAAATGTCAAAAACTCCCTCAGGTCGTGAGAATCCAAGGGCAGTTTTAGACCACCTAGTATCATCACACAACTGTCCCTTACTTTGCATTTTCACCCAACACCCATATGTTAACTCAACCTTCACCATTTTGCATTAAATACTGTCTTTGTAGCTTGTGTTTTGCACTTTTGAATCTTGAAACACTGCCCTCTGCCATTTCATGATTTTACCATGGCTCAGACTACTGCCCAAGGTTGTCTTTCATACAGGAGTTTCTATGACTGCCCACTGTGAATGAATATACTTTTCTGGACTGTCCTGACTGAGCTTATGACATTGTGAGGTGTGTAAGAAAGGTCTGCCCCTTGCTTTATGTTCATGCACAGCCCTCATGATATAACTTAAAAAGTTGAGTATCCTTTCAACATATGCACCTTGCAAGTCAAACTGACCAGCTTCATGTACATGATTTCAGTTACCAACTTACCTTTTAAAATAAAATCAGCTATCCAAATCTAGTAAGCATTTCCTACTCTCTCTGTATGAAGTGGTCCTGCTTCTGTCATTGTCAAGAGTGCTGCAATTGTCTTGGGGTTTCTGTGCATTGCTGCCATGTGAAGCACAGAGTATCCTCTTCGATTGATATGATTAACATCTGCATTTTGAAGCTCCAACAGTTCTGCTGTGACCTTTGGATTACAATATATTGCAGCAGAGTGCAGGGTATAAACATCAACTAAAGTTGTCCAGCTATTCATGTGAAATCTGAGCTTTCTCTTGTTTCCTCTATCTCCTTATGACTGTCCTTTACATTACCATTTGTTCCTTTAACCATTCATAATCTTAATACACCACAGACTGTCATCTTAATCTAGCTATGGTTTAAAAAATAAGGGTTTCAACAAGGTTCTATTGATAGCAACATTTGATAGGTTTAAAATGCAACACAAATATCTAAGCCTTTTGGCAAGGATTCCTCAACCTTAGCTAGACAAAAACTTACAAGATTTTACCAGGGTTTTTTTGGCATTCTAGAATGGGATTTAGACAAGGCTTGGACTGTTGATAGTATTATCATGGTGATGCCTCATGTCTTTTCTTAATAGAACCTTTGCCCACTGTACTCTAAAGGTCTGCCCTTTAAAAGACTGTACAGTCCCTTATCTTTACTATCTACAAAGGTGAATACATTGTCTTATAACATAAGCAATCATATTGTCTTTCATCACTGTAATATCCATGGCCATCTCTTCACATGACAGTCATACTGTCACACCAAAGGTTGACTGTCCTCTGTTATTCATTGGAGATTGCTTATGTGCATTCATTCTTTTGTCTAGGATCTTCAAAATGCTCCCCTTTGTTCTCTGTCGCTGCCTTATTATACTTCCTCTCATGCAATTTCTTATCCATGACTATCTACTTCACTGGCTTCAACAATCTTTAATTCACTTTAACTGCCTTTGGTTTCTTCATTATGTTACCCCTTTTACAGCTGTTCATATACTGCCTTCTGTCATTGATATCTATCAATTTTGTGACAAATTTCAAAGATATAGGTGTCTCACATGTATGTGAGGGTTTATTCATAATTCCACTGTCTTTTAGCCTTTTGCACCACACTAGGCTATAAGTCACTTGATTGCCTTTTATATCATGACTTCCTTCTCTTGATTTTCATACAGTCCTTTGCATTTGGTTTTGCTACTCATCATTTTGTGCACCTGTCTTTGTTTGACTGCCACTAACTCATTTGCCATTTTACGCTTCTCATCAATCATATGACTGTCATTCGCTAATCTTGTTGTCTCACTGTCCATTTCATGAAAAGAACATTGCCCTAGATACTTTGCCTATGATCCTTTGATATGTGAAAGCTTTGGCTGATTGTGATGTTTATTCATGACCGTGATTGCATTCATTTATGGCTGTCTTCAATAAATGGCCGTCTTCAATATTGTTGCTCATGATTATGGCTTTCCAAGTCAGAGTTTTCAACTGTGTGGAATGACATAGATTTGGTACTGTATCATCCCTGCAAATGGGCATTGCCTACAATACAACAAGGCTCAAACATGGCAGCAAACATTTCCAACAGCAGCCTTAGTGAGTTTTCCCAGTGGGCTCAACAGGTTTAGATAATGAATCAATTTGTACAGCATCACGGCCAGCTGGTTACACAAAAACAACACCTTATAGACCACCTCAAACATCAGAAACTCAAATGCATGACAAAGAAATATTGCAGGATATGCTACAGGCCAAAAGTCCCAAAGCTTCATTGTACAAACTGTACCTCAGTGACTATCATGCCTACTGTCATGCTATCTTGCAAAAACTCTGATTGAGCACATATGACCATGATTTCTTGCCCTATGACTGTCCTATGGAACTACATGGTGCCTTTTAAGGTGGTTGTGGACTGTCATGGTTTGACTGTAGGCTGGTATGAATAGACACCATTTGCTTGTTTTCCATTTGACCAACTTCTAACAGGCCTGTCCTTCTATCTCCATACACTGCCCTAAATGTACAGCCCTTCTATCTGTCCTTTTGAACCAAAAACATGCATTTCATCAGGAACAGTTGACCTTACTTGACTTCTGAGTACTTGACTGTACTCACCTTTGTTCTTTTGAAAGACCTGACCTTATCTTCACATGACCTTTTAACCAAACAAGGGAAATTTAGCAAGAGTTTTGCACCCTGGGCAACATTGCATATCAAGAGCATTAATGGCTGACAGTGAGACCAAAGCAATCATACGGATACCATATACCCTATCATATAAACCCTCCCAGTGTTGCCCTTTTAGGAATACCTGCATCTTGTGGAAAGGTACTTGCTGTGATCACAGATCTCTCTACCATAGTTTGAATACCAAGAGTTCTTGCTGCATTAAGTGGCTCTAAATTTTTGATAACACCTACATGATCTGATCTAACTGCCTTATCTTTAATTAAAATAGAATTTTCCTTGGCACGAGTGCATGCAAAATCTATCCCGTTCAGGAATCTCTGAGGTGATAGTGGGCTCCACTTTTTATATGGAAGGAAAAATTCCTGAAGGTCTAGTGTTGGATGGTCTGAAACAAAATTCAAAACAGTTCTAAGGGAACTTGGAAAGCAACCTTGTGCACTCATTTGTTCTGAAGCTGCAATTTCTGATCCAATCATAGAGCTCTCTTCACGTGAAACAACCAAAGAGCTTGTCACTCCTTCCATTTCTGCAGTATTTGTAGCATTTATAACCAAAAGCACTCTATGGGAACAATTGGCATGCTCAGACAAGACGAAATCAATGCCATTATAAGCATATCCATGCATGAATTGGGTCAGAACAAGGTTCATAGAGTATTATCTGAGAACCGAAACTAGGCATTGAAGAAAAATGCTTCAAGGACTGCCATTTTATCATCTGCTATGGTGGGCTATTTGCAGGTTTCTTTAATATTTTCACAAACCTAAACCTCTATTTTCTCTTTTGGAATGGTTTTAACCCTGGCATGTAGATATATGCATTTAATTCTTGCACATTTGTTTTCATGGTTTAAAAGCAGCCCACGAAACCTAGATTTCTCAACTACCTGAAAATCCTTGAAGAGTTTTAAACCTTAAACATAGTAAGGCATACCTGGCATGTAGATATAGAGATGCAGCTTGCAACATGACCTATAAGTTCTGATCGCCTTGCTGCAACATGGTGCTCAGCTTCTCAAAATCTGCAACAAACTTCAACGTGGCTAAAATTCCTCTGATTCTCAGCAATGTGGCCCAAGTTTTACCTGAAACCTCTGCAGAAGACTCCTTCAATGTGCAACCAGGAAACCCTAATGCACTCCTTTACGCGGGCTATCAAAAATGAAATGAAATTTTTCTTTCCTTGGCGCCCAAAAATGACTAAGTCAAACATTCTGTACTTTTCTTCCTTTTGCCTTTAACACTTTATTTTAACAAAAATATTCCTTACAATTTTGCAGACTTATTTTAATCTCAAGGATTAAATAAGCTAACAAGTCCAACCCTGCAACACGGTGTATATGTGGAAGATCCCCGAGTATAAAGCAGTTATTAAAAAAAATCCCACAAGTCAAAAAGGGGCCAAAGTATATTTGAATGAAACGGCTTGAGATGAAGGCTTGGAAGAGCATTGATAGAGCATCAGAGCAGTCTTAAGTTGTTTTTCTATCGCATATGTGAACATATTCTCTTCTCTAACTCTTAAATTGTCATGAACCCATCAAAATTTTGGAAATATTAGAGGAGATATGCTATGGTAGAAAAGGAGATATTTGCATATGATATGAGACGCAATGCTAACAACAGCCCAATTTCTTGCAGTATTGTTTGGTAAAATGTGTAGGTTTTTCTTGAAGAATCAAATCTATTTAAAATAAAAGAAGAAATGATGCAGGAGCATCAAGGGGTACCAAGCAATCCTGCACAACCAAAAATATTTTAAAGTTTTATGCTTGTGTTTTATTTTGATTTTTGGTTGTAGGTGTAAATTGTTGAAATTTTCAACTCTTCCAGCGTAGCAGAATTTGGTGATGGATTGTGGGAAAATCAATTAATTAATTGATTCACTTTTTATTGTTTTAAAATATTTGAGAAGTGTTAATTTTCTAAAAGGGAAAACTTCCATGTCCAAGCTTGTGAGTGGACAATTATTGTAAATTGTAACTCGATTCAAAAAAAATTTGAAAATTGCATCTTGTTGGAGGACTGGAATGATGGGTATTGACGGAATGGAGAGAGTGGGTGGAAGGCAGGAATTTTTTTTTGAATTGTACATTAAATGCACATGCTAAGAAGAGGAAATCCATGCCAAGGAGTAATGAACATTCTGGAGGTTTGACTGGCATATTATTATTTTTGGGAAAAGAGTAAAGATTGTTTGGGTTGTAATTATGAGACCCAGATTCAGTAAAATGGCCATAACTTTCTCATACAGTAACGAAATTAAGAATTTCAAAATTGACTGGAAAGCTGGAAACGAGGCACATCAAACCTAGAAACTGTTTTACAAAATTCTGACGAATAATAGAGCATTGATAGGTAGAAAGTGATGGGTTTGCTTGGTGGTTTAGTGAAGGTTGTGTTGAGAAACCAATAGTGGTTTCTTTTCACACAATGTTTATATATTGATGTTTGCAATTTGGTGAAGGGGGCTTTGGAGAGTTGGTGGTTACATATTCAGATGCTGCTGGATGATGTTGGAATGTTGAGTTGCAGATTTTTGTATGTGTGAAGCCCATGTTGTATGTGAGCATATGAGCTCCATGATTATGTAATTTATTGTCAGATTTGAACTTAATATATGTTGCAGATTTTTCTTCAATTTCTATGTGTTTAAGTTAATTTGTTGCCTTCTTGCATAGATTTGTATGTGTGTTTGTGATTAGATTTGAAAGGGAGAGTATCTCTTTTTCATCAAGAAATATGATAACAACAACAGATTTAGATATACTATCAGTGGATTTAGTAATAACAGTGGTAGATTTGGCTATTCTGCTATTAAATGGTAATTCCAGCAACAACATTAGGAACTGAATGATTCTTGGTTTAACAGCAAAATATCCTCAGAGGCAAAAATAGTATAACATATAGCATGGAAAATTAACAAGTAGGGTAGCAAACATTTCCTGATAAGGTATGGAATCCAACTTGGACCAAACATAACCAAGGCCAGCAAGTACCCCGTGGCTGAAAACCAAGAGGTTTTCTCCCAGAATTTTGTACAAAGCATTCAACAATATACACTCCTACTTGAATGATTAGGAGCCCATTTATAGCTAATATTTACTTTTGGCTCTTATCTCTTTAATGTGGGAATAACTAGACTCTAGGTAAAACCCCCCTAACCAAAAGAAAAGTACAAGTGCTTGATACAAACATGAGATTGGGTAATTTAATTAACAATAAATATAAATATAATTAAAACTTGTAGTCACCTACATGATTTCCCAATAACTGTGTAAGAAGCTTGGTTCTATTTCACACAACTCAGCCAAAACTTCAGCATTCAGAACTTGTAAATTTAATATCAGATTAATAGTTCCAAAAGCAGATACACAGAGATCACCAACTGAAATAATGACCTGCTAGACCACTTTAATTCTGTAGGCCCAGATTCAGACAACTCGAGCCACACAACAATTCTCAGATTCAGATTTAATAGAATTAGACGCTTCCAGAAAGATGTTGCTGGGAATTACAATACTGTAGATTAAAATGCAAAATACTGACCAACATAATACTGAATTTGAAAACAAAGAATCCACTCAGCACTTCCAATTAAAGAATTATGCCATAACCAACGCACATTGATATTAAGCTTGATAGACAAACCAGAGTGTAATGCAATTTCAGGATCAATTATAATCATCACCGATATTCCTACAGAATTGCATAAAGTGCTTGCACCTGGCAGATGTTACAATAAAAAATACAACAGCTCGCTAAGTCTGGGTGCTCCAGATTGTGTTTGCACAGAAATATTCCCAGGTTAAATATAGAAACCATGATTGATTGCTCCTTGTCACTCCCTAGATAGTCTCTCGGATCTAATCGTGATGGTGCTGGGTGAATTCTTTCTGCTGGCGGAGGTATGTGGAGTGGAACGGAATGTATGCAGCTATGGAGGTGGACGGGCTGAGTGCGTATAATGGACAGCAGGTGAGTAGTTGGATATATTAGATGTGTGGGGTGAGATGTGAAAGCTGGATGTATGACAACTTGGTCTCGAGTGAGGAGTTGGCTAATGGAATGAACTGATTATATGGTCGCCTCTGCCCAGCGCCTGTGTGATGACAATCTGCAATGCCACCGGACCTGTGTGAGTAGAAATGCAAGAGATAATGTAGCACGAATTTCTCAGGTTGAGAGCTACGCACTAGCCTGAGAGCCAACGCTAGGTGACTACGTCCCTACGCACCAGCCTAAGAGCCAATGCTAGGTGACTACGTCCCTGCGGAACTTAGCCAAATTTCTTCATCCAAATTCGTGATGTCAAGCTCAGGCAAAGAGCACATATAAATACTTGATCACAAGATGCCTCCCAACAGGTCGGCCAGAGAGGTTATTCAAATTTAAATGTTATTTTATCAATAATTTAAATTTATTATTTATTTATTAATTATTTAATATTATATTATTATTATTATTTATTATTTAAAATTCAAATTTCACTTTAGTGTTGATAAACACTATTCCCCGCCGGAAAGAAGTTAGGACTCAATCGGGGACATGACAGTCCTCCTCGCTCAGATGTTGCTTGCCCTCAAGCAACTACAAACCTGTGTCCATGCACATTGAATTAAACGAGTGACGAAAGATCTGATCCTGGGGGCATGGCCACTTGCACCGAGTCTTCCGCTGCTCCACTCTGATATTAACCCCATCAAGCCCATCTTTCTGATCCCAATGGATGAATGCACCAAGCACATTGATACCTGGATCCCAACTCATTGCACTGACACAACCAACAACTATCAAGTGGCAAATGTATCTTGAAATGCTATCATCACCAGCTAATCCCCTGACTCCAAAAGATCTCCCATGGATGTGCAAAACTCCTCTAGTGACAACGACGGATAGAGCCTCATCATTGCACCAAAAGGCATATTTCCTATCCCTCCAAATCACTAAGGCAATCATGATCCTCCATGCACTCGTTAGGAGATCCATGTACAATAATGTAGGGTAGGCATTCCTTATTATAGCGTAAGGCGGAGGCCATACATCATAACTTAGCTGAGACACAATTATTTGCAACCCAACGTTTTGTATTATGACAATATCCTCATTCCCAAGTTTATAGACTAGTTGAGACTCCATTACTCCCCGTGTGCTCCACTCAAAAACAAATGCGTGCATGATCTGTGCCATAAGTCCTTGAAGTAGGGCAGTTGCATGCTCCACCAAGGGGTCTTCTATACTATGGGGTTGTACCTTGTCGCAAGTAAACGCCTCAAGTGTTCCATAAGGAATCAATGACCAACCTAGATCTGCTCCTCCCCTATCTCCATTCACCCATGAAGGCCTAATACTAATGGCTGGTCCACTAGGTGTGTGCTTCATCACACCATGTATGTGGTGAACCTCCAAATGACTCCACCAAAGAGGTGATACCAATTCCACATGAAGCAAGATATGTGAACAAACGAGGAATTCTGATTCATACCTCAGGTCTGATTGCTTTACTTGCTTGGCTGCCATACGGGGCTCCTTCTTTGTGTTCCACAAGCCACGTATCACCTTTGCCTCCTTCATGCTAGGGCCTATCAACTCTTCATCTCTGACTCCTAAGGTAATATTGATCGTGGGAAGATTCTTCCCTCTTTGATTCTCATGTGTAAATACCACCAATATCTGATTAGACAAAAATGAGGGATTGTTGTTCCAAATCAGAAGTTTAAAACTGCTGACATGCCCTTTTATGGAGCCTTCAATCACTTCCTTGCATATTTTTTTATACTCTCCAACATGTATTGACCCCCTATGAGTTCCCTTATGAGCATTATAACCCTCAATGCTGATTTTTTGGGCTGTCATAACATGATATGGTGAAGATATAAGTTTGTTGTCAGCTCCTTGCTTGTTACCCTGTTTTTCATTGGATGTAGCTGCCCTAGAGTTTTGAAATTCAGTTAAGAGTGATGAAGAGTGCGCCAAGCTCCACTCCCCGCAATGCTCACCCACATACTCTTTCGATTCTCGAGAAGTCCTTTGAGTGCTCACTCGGAAATCCATAGTGCTCTCCATTTCCTCTTCCTCTTGTTTCAAGGCACCAACATAAATTTTGTTGAGGGCGAGGAGATGATTCCTGTCCACATGTAAGTGTAGGAAGGTTTGACTTCACTACCGCCAGATTCTCTTGGAGTCTATGTAGATCATCAAGAGATATACCTCCTTCGAGAGCCTTCCAACACAAATCTACCATCCTTTTATGAATGTTATCAAAGTGAGTCAGGGCTGCCGTGATCTGACTGTCATTCATCCTCAATTGCCTCTCCAACGTGTGTGGCTTATGCAACATGTCTGATTTATGAATCTGATCAGTCATTTTTGATTTATATTCACCCTTGGGTTTCCCAAAATCAGCTACCTCATGCTTCAACCTTGATCCTGGAACCAAGAAGATCCTGTCCTCAAAGGATATTATGCCATCGAGTACTTGATACCTGTTGCCCTGATTTTTTGCTCTCCAATGCCACACGTGCAAAGGTGTCCCTGGAATGTTCTGTCATGAGTTGCTCTCTCCAAGTTGTTGGTATACTTCCCAAGGGGAGAGGGATCTGGGACGCAAATCTCGAGGAGTAATGGACTAGATGAAGATCTTCATGTATGCTGTCAATCTCCTCCACTCTATCCCTTATAGCAGCATAGTACATCTTCCCCAAGGTGAGTAGATGATCTCTATCCGCAAGCATATATAGGTAGTTGGTCTTAACTACCATCCAAGCCTTCTTAAGTACATGCAGTTCCTTAAAATCATCATGTTTATCTAGAATCTTCCAACATAGTGCTGATATCATCTTATGAATATGCTCAAAGTGATGTGGGGTGAACCCAACCATACCTTTATTGACCTTCAGCTGACTATCCAATGGATGTGCACCCGTGCTCACATGACAGGTCTCGGGATGTATCTCTTTCTCATGTCTTTCCTCACAAAATTCATCATATTTTATCAAGGGGACGTCGTACTGAGAATGGTTTTCAGTTCCAAAGCTCTTATGTACCCCCTCTGCTTGTCCCTTCACAACTATAATATCTCCATCTGCTTTAAGACCTTGCAATGTCAACTCTATCTCAACCAACTCTCTAGGCTCATCATCACGTGCATAGGCCACTTCTATTTCAAACATATCCGAACCATGATGCAATGGAAATGAAAGAATATCAAGTGAACTCATACCTCCTTGATGTGAACTCAACATGGCTGGTTTGGTATCCTCATTGGTCTTCAGATTTTCTTTCAGATTCTGTCTCACGCAGTCAATTAAGTCCTCCAAATAGTCCTTGGAATTGCCATCCAATAACTCTTGTGTCTTGATGGGGCAAGTTTCTTTCTCATCCGTAGGATACTCTTCTATCTCAAGATCATGTATAGAGTCATGGTTCAATTTCACATCTTCAGGATCATCATACTTGGTTATATTGTCCTCCTGTACCTCCTCATGAGATTGTCCTTCGCATGTCAGTGCCTCAGTAACACTATCTTCTTCCTCCACTACGCCTTGCTTAGATGATGATGATGAAACATTATGCTCAACAAAAGAATCAGTACCTTGATATGGTTGTGTGTGGCAATGTGGCAGCTCTTCCTTTGTGTCGATGACAACTTTGGCTCATTCCCCCTTTCTTCTTGTTTCCAAGATGTAGTCACACACATCTTTCTTGCTTGGTTCAATGCTTCCAAATAGGCTCACATAAGAGTCCAAGGACATGCGATTCTTAAAGCCATCTGGTAGACTTTCATATTCATCAATGATCCTATTTGCTTCCTTGTCTCGTTTTCTTTTCAACTCCCATCCTTTGAATGCTAGCTTGAGCTCTTCCAATGATTCCCTTGATTTCTCTTGAAGTCGGAGAATTTCCTGTAGTATCTCTTCACAACGCTCCATGATTTCTTTTAATATGCAAACCCACTGGCTGGCAGGGTCATGGCTCTAATACCACTGTAAGAAGCTTCGTTCTATTTCACACAACTTAGCCAAAACTTCAACATTCATAACTTGTAAATTTAATATCAGATTAATTGTTCCAGAAGCAGATACACAAAGATCACCAACTAAAATAATGACCCGCTAGACCACTTTAATTCTGTAGGCCCAGATTCAGACAACTCGAGCCACACAACAAATCTCAGATTCAGATTTAATAGAATCGGACACTTCTAGAAAGATGCTGCTGGGAGTTACAATATTGTAGATTAAAATGCAAAATACTGACCAACATAATACTGAATTTGAAAACAAAGAATCCTCTCAGCACTTCCAATTAAAGAATTATGCCATAACCAACGCACATTGATATTAAGCTTGACAGACAAATCAGAGTGTAAAGCAATTTTGGGATCAATTATAATCATCACCGATATTCCTACAGAATTGCATAAAGTGCTTGCACCTGGCAGATGTTACAATAAAAAATGCAACAGTTCGCTAAGCTTGGGTGCTCCGGATTGCGTTTACACATAAATATTCCCAAGTTAAATATAGAACCCGTGATTGATCGCTCCCTGTCACTCCTGTAGATAGTTGCTTGGATCTAATCGCGATGGTGCTGGGTGAATTCGTTCTGCTGGTGGAGGTATGTGGAGTGGAACGGAATGTATGCAGCTATGGAGGTGGACGGGCTGAGAGTGTATAATGGATGGCGGGTGAGTAGTCGGATATATTAGATGCGTGGGGTGAGATGCGAAAGCCGAATGTATGACAACCTGGTCTCGGGTGAGGAGTTGGCGAATGGAATGAACCGATTATATGGTCACCTTTGCCCAACATCTGTGTGATGACGATCTGCAATGCCACCAGACCTGTGTGAGTAGAAATGCAAGAGATAATGTAGCACAAATTTCTCAAGTTGAGAGCTACGCACCAGCCCGAGAGCCAATGCCAGGTGACTACGTCCCTGCAGTACTTGGCCAGATTTCTTCATCCAAATTCGTGATGTCAAGCTTAGGCAAAGAGCACATATAAATACTTGATCACAAGATGCCTCCCAACAGGTCAGCCAGAGAGGTTATTCAAATTTAAATGTTATTTTATCAATAATTTAAATTTATTATTTATTATTTATTAATTATTTAATATTATAATATTATTATTATTATTATTTATTATTTAAAATTCAAATTTCACTTTAGTGTTGATAAGCACTATTTCCTGCTGGAAAGAAGTTAGGACTCAATCGGGGACATGACAAACTGATGCTGAAACAGGTCATTTATGGACATTTTAAGTTATCCCACGCATATCCATCTATCAGACACAATGAGCAATTCTTGTAATGGATTATGAGATGAAGAAAAATTGGGGAAAATCAAGTCCAAATTCTGAACCCAAAGTGTTGTGGGCGACCATGTAGCTAGAGATTACTTTTGCATAATGTTTTTCATTTAATTTGTCATTTCCTATTTGTTGCCTTGCCTCAAACTTCTAGTCCCACGATCATTGTGATTTCTGTTTTCCTATTTTGAGTATGTGGTGGCCAAAGAGGCCACTATTGCTATGCTTGATGAAAATAATCTGTAACAAAAGCAAAATAGTGTTAATCCTGCATACATGGAATTTTACTTTTGCCAAACAAACATTTCAGATAGTTCTTCTAAGCCAGAACAAGAAATTGTTGATATCAGGAACAAGAGGTTAAAACTTAAAATATACAAGAAACTTAATGTTGTTCACAAGGTTGAAACCAAGTGTTTTTAGGTAGCTATGGATTTTCCAAGTTTTGAGTAATGGCTTGCTGAACTGTTAATGTTCAGACCATGGTAAGAAGATTCTACACTCGTAAAACTCAGTTCTAAAACTAGGTAGCTTAAAATGTCATATCCTCCAGATGACATTGGAAAATAAACAAATAAAATTTTATAAATATAAATTTTAAATTATTATTCTAATATACACATTTAAATATGATCTAAACATGGAACGATATCTCATATATTGTATTTCAAAGGAGAGATAGCATTCACTACCCTCATCTTATGCTTGGCAAGAATAGTTAAATTGATAAAATAAAGATAACATTAAACTTCTATTAATTGTCTTAGCAGTGGATCGCTGCCAATAAAATAGATGACGTGGTGTATGTTAACCACCTCTCAAAAGTAAATCGCTATCATTTAAAATAAATGAACGGATGCCTCTATTCAAAAAGAGACACGACTGAAGATAGACGGATGCAATCTCTTGACAAACATAGATATAGAGGTAATAAATCAGACATGAGGGGGGATTGATTGGAGAGAAATAAAAGAGATTAAAAATAAGGAGGCGTTAGATAGAGATTACAGAAGGAGACCAGATGCACCAAATCAGGTGAAGTTTCACTTAGCCTTAACATCCTGACGTCTAATTTAGAATCATTAACTTGATAGGTGTATATGCTATGGTATATATGCATTCATAATCTCACACTGCGATCTGCTCTAACTATTAAATCATTTGAACTATGTATGAGTGAACTGAACTGTCTTCATGCAAGTCTGATTATCGAATTGTCTAGAGAATAGATTCAATGTGGTTACCTGCGTAGACTGCCTATCAATTGGGGTTCTGCCATTTATAAAATACATAACAGCAAAACTAGAATGTGCATGCATCACTTACCATTACTTTCTAGCAAACAAGCATATTTATTAAGATGCAAATTTGGCTATTTCTAATTCTGATTTCAGTATCTGTTAAATGGTATTCAGCATAATCTTTCTATCTGTCGTGGTCATTGTCTTTCCAGTAAATAGGACTCAGTTGATGTTAGTCTGATTGCCAGTAATAAGAATGTTGTAAGGCTAATAATATGTATATGTGAATGCCTTTCTATTACTTCAGATTGAATGTATGTACACCCAGCTATTGCTTTAATAACTGTCTGATTATAAGTACAATGATTTTTATAGTATTGTCATTATTCTAGAAATAGACTTTGATGTTGAATTGAAGAAATAAGGACGTGTGCTAGTATATGCTGATTGCCTAAAGATTGTTTGAGTGTTTGGAATCCCTTGGAGGAAGGGCCTGAGAAAGTGGTGCCTAGAGGGTCCCACTCAAGTCCGCCTGGACCAAAGAAGGGAAGGGCCATGGAGGGGTGGTAGGCCTAGACCACTATAAGCTCCGCTGGCTTCCTCTAGTAGGCATTGTGTGTTTGAAAACCTACTCAGGAGGAAGGGCCTGAGAAAGTGGTGTCTTGTAAGAACACTTCGTGCCCAAGTTTTGAGACTTCTTTGGTTTATAATTTTTTTGTGTTTTGTGAGGGTTTTCTGCTTTTTTGTATTTTTTTTGCAAATAAAGAGAATGCTGGAAATGAAATGATAATAAACTAAAACTAAATTGCAACTCCCCAAATATCTTATTTTTATTGAATACTTTCAAAGAGAACAATCTACAAGCATACCCGAAGAGATTTTCAGAATTTAATGGCTGCCATCAAGTTGCAGGCCCAAAAAGCACCTCATGAATAAATTTGAATCTCTTCATAGCTGCATCCTTTTTCTTCCAATCTGCTATGGCTGGCTTCTAAGAGTCTAGGCGCACCTTCTAGTATTTTTTGTGAGATTTTTGGGGCTCCCTTGATCAAGTTCGCACACCTTGACAGTTCCGCCACTTTGCTGCAAATGACTGGTAAAGAGCAGCCTGAACCTCCCTGAAACCTGCGCTGGTAATCACCAATGATTGTTGCCTTCGACTTTCCCCTTCAACCAACTCTATCTCCCTCGATTGTGCTTTGAAACCCTATTTTCAATATCTGATTTTCTGCTCAAATAGAACCCCTGAATGGAGTTCTTGGAAGGCCAAATTCAGTAGATATTTCACTACTTCAAACGGCTGCAACACTGAAGAATGAATCGTTCTCCAATGGCGAAGAAAAGAATGAAACCCCTGGCTTCCTTCTCTCAGACAATTTTCACCCAACTCAATGCTCAATAGAATGAATGCTAAAAAACTCCAAAGTAAAAATATATAGCCCTCTTGAGAAAGTCGAATTTCCTCAAAAAGCACATTTAATAACATTAAATGTTATTTCTTACATCTTTTAATATTTCATCAAGTACTTTGGAGTTGGCGCCCAATAATTAATTAATCAATTTGGCCCCTTTTAATGATAATTTGACTCTCAAGTTATAACATTAAAATATCACCTTTTTAATGTTATTTGAGCCAAATAAACATTAATAACTCCTTAAATACACCATATCTCATCACGGTGTTTGAACTGGGGACTAAACTGATGAATCTCTATACGACCACATGCCTTACTAAAAATAGTAAGGGCCCCTCTCTATCAACTTCTGACTTACTATAAATAGTAAGCAGAGCATATGGAGTCCTGGAAGCCTCAAATGAAAGCCAAAACTGATAATTACTGAACACTGGAGATGATGCAATCCTTAGCAGACCCTCTAACCACCTTCATTAGCCTACGAGGGTCAAAATGATAGGCTAATCTACTAAAACTGATGTCTCAATTTGGAGGGGACATTACATGTTTAGAGACCTCGCTTAAAATCCGCCTATTCCCAATGCAAGGAGGGGCCATGGATGAGTGGAGAGTCCACTTAAAATCCGCCCTGTCTGAAGGTAGGGATAGGCCATGGATGGGTGGAGGTCCCACTCAAGTCCACCCAGACCAAAGAAGGGAAGGGCCATGGAGGGATGGTAGGCCTAGACCACTATAAGCTCTGCTGGCTTTCTCCAGTAGGCGAAGTGTTTTTTTAGTATACAATGGTTGCATTTGTGATGATTTCTATAATTGGATACCATGATGTTAATGTTAATAGATATGTGTATGCTTGGAAATATTGTCCATATGTGGAATGTGGGTTTCAGCCAGGAATACACCATTGAAGAGTTATCCAATTGACGAAGTGAAAAAAAAAAAAAAAAACTCTAAACCTAATCAACAAGCGAATTCTAGGGCAAAGCAGGACAAGGGACAGCACATAAAACATAAAAACTTCAATCAAAATAATGATCTCTTAACGTGCTAATCTACAAACACATACTGCTGAAAAATGTGAACAGTGAATATTCAGTATTGAATTCTCAGACTCGCAACTGTCGTCTGATTATACCTGAAAAGAAATACATTGCACTGGAATGGAATTTAATGAAAGAGACTCTATATGTATCCTAGTTAAAATTAGAATAAGTGCTCCCTCCTAAGAATCTAATTAGATAAACTAGATGAGGTGTCAAATAAATTTTCAAGTTAAGCTTACAGCTCACTGGAGTGACATTTAGATTGATTGATCAATCAACTAGTCTGACTAATCAATCAATGTAGTGTAACAGCTAATAACTCCCAATCAAAGTAGTTGAGACTAAGTTCCATCCAAAAATCACTCAAGTCTCACATAGTTTAAGTGGGGGCTAATCTCAAATACTCCTCATATGGCTGGGCCTTATACTCCTATATAACTACATCCACTCCATGCTGTTCTCTCAGCTCCACACAGGTCTGGATCTGTTGTTGTCATTGCTGTGCAGTCAATGTGCGAAGAGTGACTAAGTAACTCAAGGTGAAAACCTCTTTGTGAGGAAAGGTTTTTCACCAATCCAAGTTTCTCTCTTAGCATCTCAAACTTCTATGTTTCTAACAACTGAGGCAAAAACCTCAACAGAATCAAGTCCCTTTCTCCAAGAGTATCCTCTGGCAATTGGAGTAAGAGTCTTGCCAAGGTCAACTTCCTCTTTCTAAGAGAATCTTTTGGCAATAAATTTATCCTGGTACTCTTCAATGCCCTCTTTCAATTGCATGTGTATGATCCATCGATTATTTCATGGTAGGTTTAGAGACCATCTTTACATAATTGGAAGGACACTCCTCTATCCTGGCATCTTGCCATACCTACTCAATTGGATCAGCAAGTAGCATGTCAGGGTCACCATCTTGAACTCCTCTAGCCAAGTCTTGATTAGGTCCAAAGCAGTGTTTTCAAATGATCACTTGCTGACCATTAAACTCAGTGATACTCTGTAAATCTGTCATGCAAGAAACGAAAGAAGACTCTTTGTTAAACTAGGAACATACAAGCCATCATCTAGCTCAAGAACATCCCTTGAAGGCATGTGAAAGGAGGCAAAACCCAACATGTATGCCATCTTCTTGTTCTTTAAGTTTGTTGAATGCATTCTTGTTTAAGGTTATGTGTCTGGATGCGCCTCTGTTACCACCCTACACTAGAAACGATGTGTGTCATCATTGCCCAATTCAACACATATGCATCTTCTTGTTCTTTAGGCTTGTTGAATGCATTTTTGTTTAAAGGTAATGTGTCTAGATGTGTGCCTCTGTTGCCACCCTACACCAGAAATGATGTTAATGTATAGGCATGACACCATTAAATTTCTGGAGTCCTGAAAACTCTTGTTGCTGCTACGTGGTTTTCTTCCACTTAGAACATTGAGATGCGTAGTGGCCCATCTTGTGGCACTTGAAACATTTCACACGACTTAAGTCTTTCTTGCCCTTGATCAAAGATATTGATTCTTCTCCTCGCCTTTCTAACTCTTCCTAGGTCCTGCTTTCTTACCATCTTCCATCATCTTATCAATGATGACTATATTTTGACCCTCTTCCACTCTAGCAGAAATAGCCTCCAGTTTGGTATCCTTTTGGATAAAATCATCCCAAAGCTTCTCAAAAGTGGGAAGCTTCTCACAAGCGCAAACACCTTGATCAAATGTGTCCCAAGATGGAGAAACCTCATTTATTATGGGCACCAACTCATCATCCTCCACCTTCACCTTAATAGGAGGAAGCTGATCTCTAACAGATGTGTGTGGCACTGAACTTGTTCTTGAACAATGTCTTGCAGGAAATGTTTACTCTCAAACAGAGTGATCAAGGCATTGTTTATCTTCTTTGCTATGATGCGAAGGATCAAATTGTCCATCAAATCTAGGATGACTTGCTTTATATTGGCCCATTTTTCTTATGTTTGGCAACCTTTATCTCCACAAAACTCCAAAGATTAACCTCCCCCAAAAGCATCTGCAAGCTGTAAAGTTGGAAGTGCTCTCTAGATGTTCACACATTTTTTGAGACTAAGAGTAGTCGTACTTGCAGCTCTTGGAATATGCTAAAACAAATGAGCCGGAAATAACTTAGATTAGGAGAATATCATTGGTGCATATCAACACTCCAATTATTGGTGCACTTAGGGCATTCCTTCCAACAACTTCTCACAGGTCTAGATCACTTCAATCACTGGAGCAAAGGCATCACACCTGCTTAAATAAATTGGCCAGCTATCTCAGGTTAGAACAATCATCCAACTACTGGAAGATCTTGGGCATCACGGGCCCATGGCTAACAACCTACCATAGGTACTTGTGCCTCTCATAGGCATGGATTGGATTGGCTTCAATCATTGAAGCTCAGGGATCACCTACTGAGACCCTTCAACAACTATTTCACAGATAGCAACCCTATCCAATTATGAAAACTTTGGAAGATTTTAGGTTCCATAGTCTTATACTGTGTTAATTTTGAGACCATGGTAAGCAGATTCTGCAATCGGAAAATTCAGTCCTTAAACTATGTGGCTTTAAGCAAGAAAATTTCAATCAAAACAATAATCTCAAACTTTACTAATCTGCAAACACATATTACTGAAAAATGTGAACGATGAATATACAGGATTGAATTTTCAAACCTACAACTGTTGTCTCATTAAATCTGAAGAGAAATACGCTGCACTAGAACAAAATTTTATGAAGAAGGCCATCTGCATCATAATTAAAATTAGAATATGTGCTCTTTAAAAAGAAAGTGCACTAAGAATTTAACTTAGTAAAACAAGATAAGGTGTGAAATAAACTTCCAAGATAAGGTGTGATGCCAAGATTAATTGATCAATCTTTTGCATTGGCATTGATGGTTTGTCATTGATGTCAAAGTTCATGGTGATTCTCATGGTATGCTTTGCAAAGGTGTTGATTTGATGTGTGATGTCAAAGATCATTTCATGTTCCATCTCATACATAAGGTCTATCATACATAAGTTGAGGTTGGTGTAAAGGAAAGATTGATGCCGTGGTGTTGTTGACAATGTATCATAAGTGAATAACCTCAAAGTTGCTTGATCATGCAGAGTTGCTCCAGGTCAAAGATTATTCAGAAAGTTGCTTGCTTGTTGCATGATGATCGGTGCATCCAAAGTTTTGTTCCAAGACAAGGTATGACAGAGTTGCTTGCTTCATGACAAGTGGTGCAAAAGTGATAAGTATTTGCCAAAAGGTGCTTGTTCATTCAGTTCTTGATGTCCACCATGGATCTGAGAGTATTACTTTAGAGGTTGCTTCATAATATGACAGAGATGCTTCTTGATCTTTAAGGTATTCAATGGATAGGTTTTTGCATAAAGCATATTTGATAAAGTTAGATATGGACAAAGAGATCTGAAGAATCATTGTCAATTAAACACTGGAAAGTTGCAAGAGATTTATAGTGGACAAATGAAGGTTGTGGCAATCTCAGGTTAAGAGTTTTGTGTGTAGCATTTTCTATATTCCATAACCTAAAACCCTATGGCTGATCTAAAAACCTATGTATATGCTATTCCCTAAGATCTAGGGTTTAAGTCTTTTGAAGACATTTAAAGAGCAATTCACTTTTTGATATATTTGCTTGGTGACCTGATGCGACTGGTTCAAGTTAACTTAAGTTATGTCTTGAGGGGCTTAGGCACGTTGGCAACCGACCCTTTCCCTTGGATGATACCGACTAAACAAGTCAGAGTCATATATTCGAATGCTCAAAGGAAAATCAAAGGCCATGATTTAAAGTTTAGTTTGGCGGGCTCCAAGAATCTAAGGTTGACAGTTGAACTTACAAACAACTATTCTCTTGAGTTCTGCATTTGACAGGAGTTCAATAGTAAAGGTTGTTTAGTTCTTGCTTTACAAATTGCTTGAAGGTGAAAAGGTGATGGTTTTTGGATGGCGCCAAATATAGTTTTGCAATCTATATGACGTTGAAGATCAACAGTTAGTTGGTGAATTTGGGGTTTTTGTTTTTGGAAGATTGAATGAATTTAAAAAAGTGTATGTATGTTTTGATTGAAATATGACAAGGTGGAATAACAGTAATGACTACTGATATTCAAGGAGATTCTCTTATGCAAGGAGAGATGACAGTGATTTGAATGAAAAGGAGGGTGTATTGGGTTCTTTGAAAATGTGATCTGAACACCGTATCAGTATGAAATCTCTTGTGACTGGAGTGTGATTTATGCTCTGTGAAAAAGTGAATTGATCTCTCAGCATGACTGCATTCATAGAATGTGTTTTCTTTGCTCAAGGTTAGTGTGATTTGAATGAGATAACAGAAGACTTGAGACAATGAGTGTATTTGTTTAACAGTGTTGTGGATGAGCAGATATTTGTGTGATTGAAGGTTCTTGTTAATTAGGGTTGATTGCTAAAATAGAGGGTATGAGTGTGTAAAGGACAGTTTGCATGAAATATGTTTTTTTTGGTTTTTTTTTTAACATGTAAGCATAATATGAATGAGATCACAGATGAATGGAGTGACAGGCCAGATGTGTAGCAGAAAGAATTTGTTAATTTGCAGAATTGAGTTTATCAGATTGCCAAAGCATGTTGTGATCAGGTTGGTTAGGGTTTTGACAGAGCAGGAATATAGTTCTTGATTGAAAGATGATGACAAGCAGATTGTGTATATGATGCTTTCTTGATCAGAATATGAAGATCATTGATGGAGAGAGTATGATTTCAAATTGATGCACTATTTGATCAGTACTTGAAGACTGTCATTGAAGATTGTATGAATTCATATCTGTAAAAGTGATTTGAAGTGAAATTGGGTATCCCTCTGTATATTGTTATTTTCCTTTTTTGAAGATTATCAATGAGACATGGAGTTTTGCCAGTGAGGCATAGGAATCAGCCAGTGAGGCTTGTAGATTGCCAGTGAGGCATATTGTAGCTAGTGAGGCTTGTAGATTTCTAGTGAGGCATATTGTAGCCAGTGAGGCTCGTTGTTAGCCAGTGAGGCACACAACTTGTAATCTGTAAGGTTTTGACCAGTTAGGTCTAATGAAGCTTATGTTCAGAGTGGTTTTTCACCCCTTTAGGGTTTTCCACTCATAAACTTGGTGTTATGTCTTCTCTTAGTGGTTTCTCATATGGTGCTTGATTGGATATCTTTGTTCATATATTACATTCTGACTTGCATGTTAGTATGACTCCCTCCACATTTAGTATCTATAATGTTGAAGTGCTTCAATGGGTGGCTTTGCATAAGCCAAGTGTGTTAAGGATTGAAATTTGATTTGTGATTAGACCACTGATTTACCCCACCTCCCCTCTCAGTGGTCCTGTATTCCAAACTTCCAATCAATGTAGTTCAGAACATGAGACTAAGTTATATCGACAAATAACTCAAATTCTCCTACATAACCAAGTCTTTTCCATGCTGTTATGTGAGCAGCACATTGGTCTGGATCTGCTGCTGTCACTTCTGGATGCACTTTTGTTAGAGTTTTTACTTTTCACCATTTAATAGTAAAGTTTAATTTAATCAGAAGTCAAGGGCCATGTGAAGATTCATGACTATTGAAGGAAAAAAAGGTATATAAGAGACACCAAACAAGGAGAAGGCCATGTGAAGATTCATGAATACTGAAGGAATAAAAGGTATATAAGAGACACCAAACAAGGAGAAGGAGCATCATACGAAGAATTCATCTTTTATCATCTGATAATTACTCCTAGAGAGCATGGAATGGCAATTCATTTAATTTGAGGATGAAACCTCTTATGGCAGAAATTGAAGGGTGGAAACTGACAATTTCTCTTGTCAAGTTAAAGGATGAAAACCCCTAACTTGGCAGAATTTGGACCCATTTCAAGACATTTATACAAAGAGAGATAATTGCAAATTAAAAGAAATATTACATAAGAGACTTGAGAATATGTTTTATATTTATTATTTACAAAACTATGTTATAAGCTTTAAATCTGAAGTATATGTAATCAGAATTATAATTTTTAGGATAAACTAATATTCATAATCAACTATGTAATTATTATTGCGAGTTAGGGTTATTTATTTAAGGCAAAATAAGGAAAATTTAAAAAGGGACATTATTATACCACTTCAAATTTGTTTTTGTATGTATTTAGTAGGCAAACTTAAAGCACAGGGTTAGTTTTATGTCCAATTTTTGACTCACTATCTCTTTATATCTAAGCAATCTTTGTCAACCTTTTTTCTTTTTTGATCTGCATAAAAATTTAAAATTGTTATCAAGGTATTTTGATCTGAATTCAGTCTTTTAACTGAATTTCCTATCTTATACTTTGTTTTTACTATTGCAATATTAAATATTATACTTCTGTTATCACTATTGCAGTATTAAAGATGAGGAGATGGATGATGAAGAAATAGCCAAGCAACTAGCAAAAGCTATAAAAGTTTCTTTATCTGAAGCTCCAAATAAACAGTAAGTACGCTTTTCTATTTGCTGAAGAATTTGATAAGTTTTCTTATTAATCACATGTAAAGCCACCATTTTGAAATTACTGCAAAATCTGGGAATTTTTTTAAAATGAAGACATTTATGTTATCTCAGAATACATAGCATAAAAGTAAAAATTTAAAACGAATATATTTATGTTATCTCAAAATACATAGCATAAAAGTAGTCAGTAAATAACTGTAGGATTTTGTCCGCTTGGTGCACCTTAAAAAATAGTAAATTGAATTCCCTACTTGCTAATCTTTAGATGTACAGCTTGAAATCCAAGGCAACTCAAGTACATCCGACATCAGGAGCTAAAGATTATACCTCACTTCCTTTACTAAGTTTTTCACTGATTCAAACAGACCATTTACAAATTACTTTCAATATGGTGACACTAGCTGACACATGTAATATGAAATCTCAATTTCTCAAGGTCTTCTTACTAACATCACTTAGAATGGGGTGAGAATTTCTGCTATGTATGTGATTTTGTATTCACATGAGATTGTTTTTAGGATCTTACTACTAAAGACTCCATATTAGAGATCATTTGGTTGAAACCAAAGATGGATAGGATTGGAGACCCTTGTTGAACAATATATAAGGCAAATGGAAAAGTAATTCCCTTGTGGACTCCACAAATTATCTGTCAGACAACAAGGTGTCTCACTTGGCAGTGACCTAAAAAACTACCATTACCAAACATGGTGATCATTTGCAGATTAAATGGTCTCTTTCTCTCTTTAAAATTATGGTCTTTTACTGATGCAATCAATTCCTGCTTGTAGTCCAACTAACTTTATTCTGTCCACAAAAAGATCAGGTATTATCAGATTTCATGATCTGTGTCTTCATTTATGTATAGAGGAATTATTGGTGAGAAATATTGAATGTCTAGAGAAATTGCTCTGCATTGCATATACCATTAAAGAGAACTATTTTAAAGCTTGTATCAAGACCAATAACTAATTGGATTTAAATAAATCTGTATCTGAATAAATTGAACTATCCTTCACACGAGACAATTGGCTTCAAAAGCTCAACTGTTACAATGCTAGTTTTAGGCTTAAAATTACAACAGACACAGGCATTAAGTTATATTTTGTCCAAATCAGTATTTCAGCTTCTGAAATTTTCTCCAAACCAAGATAGCTACCAGCTATATTCCAAAATTAGTGGGAGGCTTAAAGGCTCTGTTATGAACCTTTTTATTCTGTGCTAACAATAATTGTTGGGCAGTGGACCTAGCCCACTTTGTTTATGTAAGTACGCAATCTTTAGGATGTGGGTTTACCAATCCACTTTTTTGGTCAATGATTTAGTTTCAATCAAGGTTACCCCAAGTTTCCGGGACGGGGACGGCAGGGGACGGCGGGACGAGTCCCCAAGTTTCCGATTTTTGAGGCCAAAATTAGGGACGGCAGGGGACGGCTATATAAAAATATAGGGAAAATTTAAAAAATATAGGGAAATTTTAAATATTTAACAGATAACATGAATAAGGCATGCATGATACACATTATAGAACATTAACATATAACATTTGTGTTCAACATTATGCCAATACTCAAAGTCAATAGTCAATACGCATTCAAAATTAACATACAGTTACACAAATCATAAAACAACCTCCTAGTTATAATTTATAAACTTATATCAAAATGCCCAAAGGCTACATTGCTGCCATATAGTTTAAAAGTTTGTTATGAAAATCAAAATACAATATCGTATGTCTAATGTATGGAACAAGATAATCCTTGATTATGGCTTTGACTACAAAAGATGCAAAGATTTGCAACGGGGGATATGTATTTTGTAGGTTTAATGATCATGATTCATCATTGGCCTATAACATGCTTAGACCTATAGTTTTAATGAGGTTTTGGGGGAAACACCCCAACAAGATTGAGGGGTAGTGCCCCTCGCGGGGATCTGGGGGCAGCGCCCCTCGTGGGGTCAAGGGGCAGCGCCCCTTGCGAGGGTCTGGGGGCAGCGCCCCTTGTGGGGATCTGGGGGCAACGCCCCCAGCGGGGTCGAGGGGCAGCGCCCCTCGTGGGGTCCCGGGGCAGCGCCCTGGGCGCGCTCCCTGTCGCGATACAGGGCGGGGTCGAGGGGCGGAGCCCCCGCCACCAAGCCCAAATGAAGACCTTCGAAACCACACAAACCTTCATGGCGCACACCATTTAATTAAAAAATTTGTAAATTAAAGATTGCAATTTTTTTGAAAAAATTATGTTTTTGGCTTTCAAAACGTAGGGGACGGCCGGCCGTCCCCGAGACGGTTGAGGGACGGCTCAGCCGTCCCCCTTCCGTCCCCGGGACTGGTCAGCCGTCCCTATTTGGTCAACGCTGTCCCCCCGTCCCCGGGACGTTTCCTGAGTTTTTTCAAAAAAGGGGGACGGTCCCCTGCCGTCCCCTAGCCGTCCCCCAGTACCCGGGACGTCCCCGGAACCGGGACGGGGGATTTTGGAGGGGGGACGCGTCCCCGGGTAACCCTGGTTTCAATATATCTAAAATGTTTTGAAGGATTTGGTGGATATTCATAACCCAGAATTTGGCATCCACCACTAAAATGACTGGTTTGAGTATGAGGAGACTGAGGTAGCTGAGATATTTGCTGTTATTTGTTTGGATTTGACCAAAGAAACAAGTGATTGAAGGCACTTGGTTGGTATGGTTGTTGCGAGAAAGAAATAAACATGAGGACCCCATGAATGAGAAGCAGTAAGCACCTAATTGACAATTTAAAACATCAATACCATTGATATCTGAGTAGCAGTAACCCAGTGTTTTTTCAATTTTTAGGAGACAATACCAATTTAAAGATGTTTGGATACCTCCTTGTAAGATATGCGAAGACAATGAATGGTTTTACGCTAACTAATGTCTCTCTGGTTACGAATAACTCACTTTGGGCTTTTGGTAGTTTAGCTCCAATGAAGAAAAAAGTTGGATGATGATATATGATAACGATGGAACGAATATTTACCAATCTCTACAGCTTACAAGATTCATGTGCTCACATTTATATTCAAGAGAGCAGAAACTACAAGCAAAAAGGAAAGGGGACTCAGTGGCAACCACGTCTAATTGTTCAGTTCAATGCATCAGATCAAGAAAGAGTGTTCCATAATGTGCCTCTGCAGCAAGTTGTGTTGAAATATGGCCTTGATTCATTGTACACAGTTGGAATCCTAATTTGTTTGGTGTCTACATTGGAAGAGTCTGTTGTTTTCTGTGGCAAAGAGTGTTACAACAAGCCATGGGGAAAAAACGGGCAATAACATTGTTGTGTGAAAATCATATATATAAGGAGTAGAGAATATGTGCCACTTGGTTTATTATCCCACATGATTAATTTTATAGCTCACAACATATAATCTGTCAAATTTTTCATTTTTCATTTTTGTTAGACAGTGATCGAGAAAGTCCTTGCAGATGGGAGCAAAATGACAAGTAAAACTTAGTTTTGTTGTTGTCTTCTTACTCTTTTGAGTGGAGTTCTATCATAATGTTAAAAAACCATCAATGAGCAAATTCTGGTTGACCAATTTTGGAGCTGCTATCATATTTGGAAGTCTCTGATTTTTCAAGTAACCATAAATTTATCTTGAGCTTTGAAGTTTATAGGCCTTTAAAATTTCAACAAGTACTTATTTTAAAATAGAAACCTGGTCATAAATGACAGGCTTGATTTTAATTGCAGACACCAAGGGAAATTCAGTTGTTTACTTTATATAAAGATGATTATTTCCAAATGGCTTGAACTGTACATTTTTTAGAAGAATTTCCTTCTTAAAAGGAAAGCAAGGGTGCCTTGCCAAATAATTAATAATTAATAAACCATGGCTAATTCAAGCCAAGGACTATTGCTACAAACTGGAATATGTGTCATAATAGGTTGAAATCCGGGGCCAAGGTCTATCTTCATTATGGTTTTTTAATCCAACATGAATTCTTACACTATCTAAGCATTTCAGGTCCAGTGCTTTTGTATTTTGGTGTTCCTAAAATATGTGACACATGCTAGGGTAGTAGGTTTTCAAATCCCTTTCTTAAAGATATTGATTGGGAAAAAATCATCTTACTTTGGGTACATCCATGCTATGTGTGGGCATTGATATTATAGCTTGACAGCAGATGAGGCTTCAATTTCTTTTCTTAATTGATTTTTTGAACCTTGTGTTTCAGTTTTTTCATCAAGCAACTTTATTTTTTGATCTGAAAAGTATATTTTTTGTTTCATGTTTCTTTGAAGGATTATATCACATAGTAAGCACATGGGAGGCATTGTAACTGCATTCAAGGTTAAGGGATCCGATGCAGTGGAGGACAATATTGTGCAATTGGAAACATCTAAAGGCAAAGGGTAGAGCTTTTATATTTTTTGCTTAATAATTAATGATGGTTATTTTTTCTAAGTAGGCAAGTTTATCATAGAGGTTAAGAAGGTATCAATAAAATTATATATATTCTTTCATTGTTCTATGATTTTATGCAAGAATAAATGAAATGTCATTACACTAATTTTCATTTTATATGGTATCAGTCTGTCAACAGGACCAGATGAAAAAAAATCTTGGACACCTGAAATGCATTTCACTTCATCTACCATGAGAAGTAAGTGTGATTCAGAGAAATATATTAATCAATCAGATCAAGAACTTAATAAACCTTTGATAAAAGCCTCTGCATGGAAGATTGAAAAGCAGCTCCAGGATGGACTTCTAGTTCCACCAACAAATCCAAGAAAACTGAACAAATTGGTCCGGAAGCAAGTCAAAGACACTTTAGGGGCTAAATGGTAATTTGTTTAAAGTGTTTTAAGGTAAATAGATGTGCAATTCTGAACAATTTAGGTTGTTGATGGAAGTGACATGTTTGCATCAATAGGTTTGACATGCCAGCACAGATCATCACTCCTGAATTGAAGAAGGATCTCCAATTAGTGAAGGTAGTGATTACTCTTCAACGAAATGGCTGATTTGGTTTTATTATTTTAAATGAAAACTAAGAACTTATAGGATGTGGTTGTGATCTTGGACGGCTGATTGTTTTCCACCAATAGCATGTGAGGATTTTGTTAAACACGAGTTATTGACTACTTTTTTTTTTTTGTTGTGACACAGTTGAGAAGTGTTGTCGATCCTAAAAGACATTACAAGGCAGATGATTCCAAAGGCCTTCCTAAGTATTTTCAGGTAAGTAATGATATTCTGGATGGCCTTAGATACTGTTTAGTAATATGTTTGTCATTCTTCCTATAGTTGTGGGTGGATATAAATTGTTTTATTTTCCCATGGTTTTGTACTCTTCAGGTGGGGACTGTCATAGAACCTCCTACAGAATTTTACTCAGCAAGGCTGACAAAGAAAGAGCATAAGCCGACTATTGCAGATGAACTTCTTTCTAATTGTGATCTTGGTCGATATAGGTGAGGCTGATCATCCATTATTTTGCCCTTTTTTAATACTAGCCTTTAAGAAATGATTCCAATCTCTTGTTTAATCCATGATCTTATCTATTATGTGGAAGCTTAGAGAGTTCAACATCTTGTAATGTCATTCTAAATGCCAGTGAATTTTTTCTGATTTACGGAAGTATGGAATTATATGGTGCTTGAATCCCTTTTGTTTGGTTGTTCAATGTTCTGATTGCTTTTAAATGATTAATTTCTCCAACAGGAAACGCAAGTTTGCAGAGATTGGAGAACAGAAAAATGTTGTTTCCAGAAAAGGTCGGAAGCTGAAAAAATATCCTCATAAGCAGAGAAGATAATTTTGTATACTGTTTATTTCAAAATAATATATTAATTTTCTATGCATATTATACAAAAGAATTTGCGTCGTATTATTGTGAGCATTATCCATGTTTAATATGGAATTAGGTCCATTCCATAGCATCAACTTCGATGATATAAAATGTATCTTTCTTTTGAAATTTGTAGAATATGGGAATAGTAACTTAAACATATTAAATACAATTATAGTATATAATTTCTAAATTCTTTAGACAAGTTGGAGTAGAGTAGTCATCCATGTGCACCATAATTTTATAGGATTCAAACAATGAAGATGACGAGCCAAAACTATGGGTCCCTTACATAAGCAACAAAAGATTTTGAAGATTGGCTCTTTAGTTACATAGAGCCCAGGTTATGATGAACGCCTATTATGATTAGTCTAAAAAAATAATTAGAGTAATCTGTAAGTATCAGGATTAGTCAGAGTTCATTAGGGAAACTTTTGTTGGTCTCCTTGAATTGACAATTTTCTAACTGTTGGTCTGCAAAAATGGAGTGGGTTCATCACAACTACAAAAGTATGGAATTTGAAGCGAACAGTCTGATGTTTTGACTGTGAAATCATTTGCATGTGCAAAAGGGTAGGTTTTTCATGATAATAGAGATATAGAAATTGAAGCAAATAGTTAGATGTCTCTTCTAGTTCCACATTTGAGACCTTCTAGTGCACGAGGGGGACATTTGACATCTTTTTCGAACAAGAGGGTGTTGGATTGTATCATGGGAGGTAGATTTGAGTGTCATAAAAATCAAAAGTAGTTTGTGCAAAATGTTCAAAAAAACTAATGACGCTCTTGCTTGTTGTCAAAACCCCCTCTGCATTTCAATGTGTTTTTTCCATCACTCCTCGCTGCTGCTGGGGCTTGTCTGGCTGCTGGTGACAACTTTGGCATGTTGACAATGTCCCTCTTGGTAAGGATTCTTTTGCCACTGTTCTTGCATCTTTTGAGATTGTTTTTGTTGGCTCTGGCCCTTATCCTCGTCCATTGGGCTGTGATGAGACCCTTGGTTGTATTGCGGGCATTCCTAATTTGTCTTGCTCTCCACCTCTTGGTGGGAAGTTTGTTCCCTGGGTGGTGTCTTCTCTTGGCGTGGATGTAGGTGTTTTATTTAGAGGGTTCTAGTCTAGCTATGATCACCCACAATGCTTTTATTGCTTTGTCTTGCTATGGTTCTACATATAGGCAACATAAATCTTTTGTTGTAGTTGCACAAGGTAATGATTCTGGATCTCAAAAGGGATCATTGTTGTTGCCTGTGTTGCTGATCTCCCTATTATTTGTTTTGGGGAGGAAGTGATTTAGAGTGAAGATTTTTTTGCCTCCCATGCATTGATTTTTAGATTTAATCAGTTTTGGCCATGCCTCGACCTAAATTTTTGGGTTTCCCCTACTAGCTTAGCTTCTACTGCATTAGAGAATGGATCTACTCCTACATTTGTGTTAACCTCTGATTTAAATTTCTTTGCAGAGTCATTCTTGCCCATAAAGAAACTAGTGGTTAAGGCTAGCTAAGCAATGGGAATATTTTCACAAGAAAGTTAAAACAAAAATAATAGGTTATTTAATGCAGAAATGTATGAATTTGAGGCGCTTCAATACAAAATTTAAATGGCACTAGCTATTTTGACAAAACGCCTCAAAGAAATTTGGTCAGCATCATCATGGCAATGACCTTAGATGGCACTTGAAAGAAAGGTAAGATGAATGGATGGGATTGTTTTGACATTGAAATATGATTTCTCCGATGCAAAAATAGCCCTTCGAATGGAGGGTTGAATAAATTCAAATAGACAACTCAAAATAATGCTAAGCCAATGTTCTCAAAGTAGGAAGATAGGATGATTATAAATGTGCTATATCCAAATGCCCAAAGAGAACACCAACGAGATAAGATTTGGCTAAATATGGAAAAGAAAGTGGAAAAGATTACTAAAGTGACTCCAAACAAATGATCGTTGCTCAGAAAACACGTTAGGGATTAAGAACCCATGGGCAACAATCACATCCACATCTAGAACCCAAAAGTTTCCCATTATCAAACTCTTGGATGAGTTGGCCGATGAATACATCTAAAAATTATTTTACCAATCTTTCTGTATCACATCCTCTCATGCACAACCAAGGGTATTGTCTCTCATTATTCTAAATGAGAAGCCATAAGATTATCAAGCAAGGATTTTATTAGTCTTATCAGAAACCACTACAAGTTAAAAATTTGTCACTTCTAAAATTTCTTATTATCATTTTTTCATGAAATGAAAATAGGGATTACCTCAACCAGTAATCACTTGAAAGATTGACAAAATCATCGAATCTTCAAAATACCTCCAACCACTTACCAATACCTCTATGTTGCCACCACTATGTATGTTTTGTAATTTTTTTTAAGTTTCCTCGATTATAAGTAGATGTGTTAAAAATGAAGAGGAAAGTCCCATTGAGCGTACCAAATGTAAATATGAAACTATAATAAAACTATAAGTTGAAAATAATATTAAGAAATAATTATTCTAATATCACAGACAAAACTTCGATACGGTGTGAAGTGAATATGCTACCGGTTTTAATAATTAAATGTTTGTTGCTTATTTTTGTAATAGCTACTTGCTCCATTCAAGATGGGACGGATGAAATGAAGGGTTAAGATCCAATTTATAGAATTTTTGAGTGGAAATTAAATGATGGAGATTTATCTCAGATCATGAGCTTCCATGATTGGTGGATGTGATGGAGAGAGGTGATAATTAATTTTTAGAATGGGTGGAAATGACTAGGTAGTCAACTCATTTTGTTACGGAGTTGATAATTATTGTTTTTTAATTAATTTTCAATCTTAATTCGGTCAAACTGATTGGCTTGTTAATGGATTTGATTGATGGGTTAACCAAATTAATTATTTAATTAACTATTTTTATTGGATAGCTAAATCATGAGCTGTAATTTAGGATTTAAATTAATTTATTAGTGGATAACGTGGAAAATTATTTATTTTAAATTAATCAAATAATAAATATTATTCAATTAATTTAGTTGTGATAAATTAATGGACTTGGGATAATATTAATTATTTTAATAGATTAAGAGGAGGAAATTGCAAAAAATAGTTTATATATGATTTCAATGTCTACAAGAACATTAAGTTTATGAGTTTGGTTGTTGGTGGGAGCCAAAAATTGAATTTCAAGCTAGATAGTAGTGTCCAGGAACATTGGCATGATAATGCTACGGGTAGGGGCACCAATGTCCTCCAAGAAATAGGTCTCTCAATCATAAGAGAAGGTTGGTACAAGAAGGGAAGTTTAGGACTTTTAGTGTATCACAACCACGATAGGGTTTAGGTAGAGAAATAGGTAAATTACATCCTAGATATAATTAAATGGGAGGTAGACACAAAAATGAGTATAAAAGCTTAAGGTGAAAAGTGTAGAGTATTAAATTTTGGACCTCATATTTTGCCTCCAATAGTAGGATCACAAAATCAAGTGAGAAAGCGTGCTAAAATAAATACGTTGTAGATTGCAATACAAAGGATAACATAAAAGGATATATGAGAGCTATCCTCTACGTTTTGTCTTCGATCTTTCCTTCATTCTAGCATGAACTCCAAACCTATAATACACTCACTAGTTATTGATTGCGAAGAAATATTCTAACAAGAAATAAAAAGCAAAATGCTAAAAAGGAAGTTACACACTTATAATTTACAATATGCTATTTACTTAAATAAGTAGAAAATAAAGGAATAGAGCATGGGGATCTATCAAGGATCTCAAGTGTAGCAATAAGAAGCTACAAGAGAGGAGAAAGGAAGTTGGAAATAGATGTGAAGGAACCACCTAGATGCATAATTGTTATAAAGGAACCACCTTGGCATGGGTTTGGCTATGTAGGGGCCACCAAGATATAGAGTTGGAAAGGAAATTGTGGTTGACTAGGAGCCCTTGGAATCATAATGAGGCCAAACATTGGTACTTAGATCATATCTTGGTAAAAAAGACAATAAAAATTGTTACAATGACAATGACAATAAAACTAGTAAAGAGACCATAAATTGCCAAAATTATGGTAACTAAAATCAAAGATGTAGAGGGGTAGGGTATGTATGCCTTAAAAATTTATTAGCTATGAGAGAAGATGATAAATTTAATGGGGATGGTAATAGAGAAAGGAATACCTTCCAAGGTGTAAATGGGGATTCATTAGAGAATAGAAAGGGGGGAATGAGAAAGAAAGTTTTGTGCTCAATAATTAGATCATAATGTTGCCTCTAAGGGAAGGGTGAAGAGAAAAAAGTCATAATAGAAATATATAACATGTGTATTAGAATAATAATAAATGTGAAAAGGAAAAAACATGGAATATAATAAGAGCATAGACTAAGGTAATGCGTCTTGGAAGAAACTCTAGAGTTTCCCCCCATGGAGAGGGAAAAGAGAACAAGAAACAAAAATGCTAGGTTGTAGAAAAATTAGCAGTAGGAGCATATCATTCACAAGAAGGTGTGTAGTTGTATCATGTAGAGGTTTAAGAGAGTGCAAATAGAATATGAACACATGTTAAAGGGACATAAGAGAGCAAGGAGTAACCAAGTGTAGAGAAAGAGGAATATGCGAATCACTATATAGAATATAGAAAAAGGGAACTAACATGAGTGAAAAAAGAGACATAGGGAGAGAAGCATATCATGTTGAAAGGACATATGGTGTATTTGAGTGGAACCAATAAAGGGAATAAGGTAAGATTAAATTATTGTATAACATGTGATTAAAGGATGTTGGAAAACAATGCATGTATGTAGAAGGCATTCATAAGAAAATCAAAAGAGGAATAAATTATATAGTCGAGTAATAGAAAGGAATGTAACATTTGAAGAAGCATGAAAAGTAAATTAAACAAACACATGGGAGATTGTCATGGAAAAAATACTGAAAAGAAAAGAAAGCAACGTAGGCAACATAATCATTGAAAAGTATGTATGAAACAATGAAATTTGAAAAAAAGACAAAGGAATACCATATGGAACAATGAGCTTTGGAAATGAAAGAAAAAGGAATATTGGAAAAAAACTAGTAAATATTGCATAGAAGCAAGGGTATGCATATCAAAAGAAATAAAATATAAAAGAACAAGTGGAATGAAATATGAACACTATACAAGGAACCATGAGTAGTACCAAAAATATCAAGGACATAGGAGGGTGTTGTTTGAAATTTTGAAAACTCAAAATTTTAAACTTTTCCCTTGTTCCGAAGTGTTATCCTGTCTAATCTAAACCCCAAACTAGGATAACATTGGATAGTTGCATGAGAATTGACTTGAAGAGGAATACCCTATGTTAAAATGATTAAATGTATTAAATGCCATGAACCAACTAAAACAATGATTGAAATCTTCGATATATTAAGAAGAAGCAAATGTGCTTCTTATAGATTACAATTCAGATGTTGCTAAAACAAAGTTTCTAAAATATAAACACAAATCAAAGAAAAACATAGAAACTAATGTAAACTAATAGTTTACAAGATTACAATATTGAGCATTAATAAACTAAGTAAATATTAATTTAATACCCTCCCTTAATGCTCAATCTATCAACTATACCAAGGTGCCCCCTAAATTTGACAAACTTATCTGAGCTCAGAGACTTGGTGAGAATATCAACAATCTGATCCTCTATTGGAACATACTACAATACTACTAATCCATCTTCGACAAGCTAGCAGATGAAATGACAATGAAGTTCAACATGCTTTGTCCATTCATGGAAGACTAGATTTTTGGCGAGTTTCAACACCTCTTGACTGCCACAATCCAAGGGGGAAGGCCTTGCTTGAGACATTTGCATGTTAGAAAGCACCCTTCGAAGCCAAACTGCCTCACAAGTTGCTTTAACAATTCCTCGATATTCAACTTTAGTAATGGTGCAATTGCGACTTTCAAGGACACCATTCTATTGAGGGGTGTATGGTGTGATAAATTGGAGCTTAATGCCATGTGCAACACAAATTTTGAAGAAGTCATTAGAACAAAACTCCCCCCCATTATCACACCTAAGAGTGACTATTGGAGAGCCTGACTCTTTTTCAACTAAGGCCTTAAATTACTGAGATATACCAAACACTTTTGACTTGTTTTTAAGAAAGTACACCCACATTCTTCCACTAAAATCATAAAAAAATCATAGAAAATACCTGCAACTAGTAACTAAAGGAGTGTTCATTGGGCCACATAAATCAGCGTGAACCAACTGTAATACCTTGGAAGCTCACCATGAGTCACCATCTGAGAATGGAATCCGATGTTGCTTTCCAGCCTGACAAGCCTCACATACTCTGTGATTCTAAGTCTGAATCGTAGGTAGACTACCAACCAAATCATCTTGAGATAGCTGAGAGAGATATTGCATGTTTAGGTGCCCATAACGCATGCCAAAGGTTGCTGATGGAAGTACTCCTGGCTACCCTAGCATGCTCTTGAGAATCACCATAATCAACAAGTCTATATAGACCATGATCCTCAAGTCCCTGAACAATTGTAGTGCGAGTCTCTTTATCAACAATATTGCATGTATGCATGCTGAAAACAATATCTACCTAAGGAGAGTGTGTCATGATCTGACTAACTGAAAGTAAATTCAACTCCATGCCAAGTATAGAGTATACATCGAGAAATATTAAATTTCTCTCTCCAGAATGAATTTCCACATTGCTCTTTCCGACAACAGTATACTCCTCGCCTCCTCCAAATATAACAGAATCTTTGAATGGCGTGTACTCAATGAACTAATCTTGACGATGAGTGAAGTGTTAAGATGCATCTAAATCAATATACCAGACATAGAGTTTAATAGGATCTGCTGGACTTTTGGCCATAAAGGCATAGAATGCAGACTCCTGCTCAGTGTGCTTTGCAACATGGGCTTTATGGTTCGACTCTCCTTGCTTGTTCTGTTTAGAAGCCAAACGTTTCTGACAATCTTTCTTCATGTGATAATACTTATGACAATAGTTTCACTGAACATTCTTCTTCTTGGAAGAATCTTGAGATTGCGCTTGACTGGTCTGCTAAGAGGGTTGATTCTTGCCCATTCTTGCCCTTATTCTTTTGAAATGTCTTGGTAGGAAATGCCTGCTTTGTGGAGCATGAACTAGCATCTCTACCGAACTGTTGTTTCCAACAATCCTGCTATAGAAGTATAGTGCAAAGATTTGAAAACTTCAAATCAACATTAGCTAATGTAATGTTGAGTGTCTCAATAAAGTACTCATAATATTTTGGTAGACTCTTTAGAGTGATGACTACCATATCTTCTTCTTCCATTTTCTGACCAATAGCATCTAGTTGACCACGGATGTCCTTGATTTTTGTCAAATGTGCCTGCAAAGTTGTTTTCTCATCCATCATGATTGAGAACAACATGTTTTTTAGAAAGAACACACGACTCTTGTTGGATGTTTCATGAAGATTTTTCAGAAGATCCCAAATTTCTTTAGCTAATTTACTAGACAATACCTGAGGCAACTGGTCATCAATAACCGACAATTTAATAAGCATCATGGCTTCTCAATTTTTCTCATCAAAATTTTCTTGATCTTTTCCCGCCGTTGTAGGACATGTAGTATTGCTGAGAACAATCTGATCCAGGCATTGATATTCAAATATCGTCATCATATGTTACTTCCAGGTGTTGTAGTTGCTGTCAATTGAACTTCCGACTACCCTCCAACATAATGTGTGAAAGAGAAGCCATGTATCATAGGGTTGGACATAGTATCTCTGTGAACAAAATCCGAGGCACAAAACCCCACGAGTAGAAATCTATTAGAAAAAAATGACATAAAACTTGAGGTGAAAGACAAAATAGCCGGCTGAGAGAGAATAATATTCGAAACTCGCCACGATCACAAGGAAAGAATACGAGCAACACATAGAGACAAAACACTACTAAGAGGAAAGTGATAGGCTTGACAAAACCCGTCACATAGCAAACAAGATCACGAGCAGAAATAAGGGCAGAAACCCGTGAAGAGTAGAAATCTCTGAAAGATCTGACACCCACCAAAAAAACGCCCAGAAACGCGTTTGAACAGCGCGTAGAAAATTGTGACTGCTAGAGAACTCAAAAAAATCACGACTAGAAATCCTCGCGCATGACAAAGACAAGAAAATCGCGAAGAAAAACACTAGAGAAGGGTCACGATTTGTAGGTATGATAGAAACCTGCGCCGGAAAATAACAATGTGACCATGATTTTTAAGAAAATCGCGTGCAGAAAGACGTTTATTTTTGATGAAAACGCCCAAACACTAAGTCGCGCGCGGACAAAAGAAAGAAAATCGCGCAAATATGAACAAAGAAGCGCCCCCCAAAAAAATAACAGACGTGATTAAGGAATATACTTCTTTTAATCGCGATTTAAAACAAATTCCCACTCAACCATGCTCTGATACCATGAAACCTTCGATATATTAATAAAAGCAAACATTGCTTCTTATAGATTACAATTCAGATGTTGCTAAAACAAAGTTTCTAAAATAGAAATAGAAATCGAAAAAAAGAATAGAAACTAATCTAAACTAATAGTTAACAAGATTACAATATTGAGCATTAATAAACTAAGTAAATATTAATTTAATACCATTGACTTTCAACTATAAGGGATTATCAAAATGTTAAAAGAGGTTAATAAAAGCAATAAAATTGGATAGAAATGAAAATCGATGTCAAATTGACTAATGATGATGTAGAATTTGGGGTGATAATTTGAGAAGGGTATGCCAACCTTGAGTGTGTTAGTTCACATAAAATAAAATAAAGACATTACAAGTAGAATTCATCGAATCATAAGAGAGTACACATGATGTTTTCAATAAAATTCCTAACCAAAACCTTTTTCATATAAGATAATGATTGCGAAATATGAATAATTATATAATTCAAGTAAAAGGAGATGCAATAGAAGAGAAAGCAATTCCAAAGGAATATAAAAAATGTCAAGAAATAGAAGAGAACTTGATGACCCCAAGTGAGACTCATGTCATGGTTTAAATTGTATACCAAAAAAGTCGCAATCCGAGTTTCACATGAATGATATAGAGAAGAATATAGATACAAGCCTCTCGATTGGTTCTAAAGTGACTGATTGTAAAGTTGTAAAGGATAGCTCATCATTACTGGAGTCGACACCAAGAAATGGATTTTAACATTGAGAATGTAACAGGGGACCGATGTCATATAATAGCTTATCTTAAAATTTCCCACCTAGTCAGACTTCGAGTGGAACAAAAGCTTACATGGCTTTTGCAAAATTTAAATCTCCAAGGTCCAATACAACCCATTTTGATCTACACTAGTTCATACTGCAGTATATTTCGACAAAATTGCCAATGTTATGTCATGTTCTAATCGGAGATTTAGGAAGGCTTTAGAACCAATGTCAGGCCCCGACAAGGTCCTTAGCCTTTTTATAAAAAAGTGTAGAGAAGGCCTGAGCTGTGTAGCATTGATTGATATTAAAGTTTAACATTGATTGATTAAGGAATAGATATTTGTTTGAATAAAAAATATTTGGGTTTGATTGCGTAGTTTTTTATCAACGTTTTTTTCTTTTTCAACTCTTTTTTATTTTGATGATGGATCATGTAGTGTGATTCGAAGTAATGATGAAAAACGACACAATCAAATCCAAATTTTTTATTCAAACAAGATAGCTTGTAAAAACTTGATATCTTCAATAAATATGTGCTTCAAATACATTTCACCCAACAAAAATAGTAGCCAACATTGTCATAACACAACAATCTTTTGATGGAAGGTTAAATATTATCTACCCCATGAATATAAACAACAAAAAGAGGTGATGTTGCTTGCTGTTAATTTTGGAAGCTCAGACTATCAAGCATTTAAGCCTGAGAAGAAAAGACTGCTCTGATAGTACTCCAGGTGATGTTGCTCGGTCACAATTGCAACTCAAATTTACTGAACTTTGGAAATCTACAACCCTGGAAGCTGTTGGATCAGATCCAAGACCAATTTTATCTGGATAATAACTGAGCAAAGGTATCCAGAATAGACAATACGAATGGTGTAATGACTATAGGAAGGGGGAGGTTTGTGTACTAAGATTTTTTGAGGCATCACTATATGGTGTTGAAGCACATCTTTGGATAGCCACACATGAATGGTTTGTGAATATAAGACTTTAAAACCGTGACGAAGAACATTTGCAAGCAATCTTCATTCTTTTCGAATATACTTTTCAAAAAGATTGATGTGGAGGATACAGGGGTGGTGACAAGGGACCAACTTATTTCTTACTAGATTAACAAGCAAATGGTGACCATGGATCAACCAAGCCAAATTTTCAAAATTTTGAAACAACAAAATAAAGAATTATCTTAGTCGGGATGATTCCAAGCCTCTATTGAGAGAGATTTTGGCTACTCCCCAAGGATTGGAATTTTTGCATACTACACATGAGTTTTCAAGAAAGATACGAGAAAACCATGATTTAGAGGATTTCAATTACTACATAAATGTCTTGAATCAGCTAAATTGCGCCACGAGATCTGAAGCAAGGCAAGTTGTCAGGAAGCGTTTTCAATATTATTTTTAATCTCAAAAAATTTATGGCTTTTGAAGCTCTACATCCATTACTTATTTGCCAAGAACGGGAGGATCCAACATTGACGGAGTGGGATTGTTTTGCACACAAAGAAATATATCAAATTGTCTATGGAAGAAGATGCCGAGGATGCTTCTAATGGTAGTGTGGAAGTCTGGGATGAATCTCTTGAGGCTCCTTTTTGAATTAAAATTTGTCACCGAATGGATGAAATAATGTTTGGACATTTCAAATTTATGAAATGATGATTCATAGTGGGAATGACTGCTGGTTCGGTTAAATGCATTAGTTCAGGTTTATGCATATGTTGCCAGCACAGGATATTTATGCTTAGCATATATAGATTTTGTGTTCTCTTTGGTCGGAATTATTATAATTTTGAGTCTATCTCTCGGTTTCCATAGGTTCTCGAAGGCATAGAGAATTTGAAAGGCCTTTAAAAAATATACAATAAAGAGACAGAAGGGGATGGAAAGAAACGATTATGAGTGGGAAGGAGTAGTTATAGAAGAGATTTTCATTTGTAATAAGGGGGCTTTTTGGCGGTTCTAGAAAGGGGGAGAGCGGTGTACAGGGGTTAATCATTCTGATACAGGAGTGGACAAGTTTGTGTGCTTGCTAATCTTTTGAATTTTTTAAAATAAATAATCAATTTTGAGAGTCTGTGTGTTATTAATATTGATTATGAAGTTATTGTTCTTGTGCGTGCAGTAATTATTTTTGAACTTTCAGTCTTTTCATGTTAGTTTGTAGATCAACTTCGTTCGATATTGATGGATCAATATTGAAATAGTGTTTTAGTCTTTGAGCTAATTGCTGTTTTGATGCTAAGTTTGTGATTTATCATAAATACACATTTAGATCATTGAATTAACCATCTCTGGATTGTTATTCAGTTATCCTTTTTCAAGGTTATTTTATTCATTTGCAGTCTTACCTTTCTTGCTTTTTGGTTAAAAACATACCCCATTAAAATTTGAATTTCATAATATGAGGGAGCTGCCCCTCTCAAACACAAAGGAGAATTGTTAATCTAATAGCAATCTCTTTGTTTGTTGGTACATATTGTCGCTGCCCATTGGACGAGCTAGTTAATTCTTGCATCGATAAAACCATTTACCAACGAAGGGAAATCAGTTAAGAAGATGTGTGTGTATATAAAGAGAATATCAAGGAACCTATAGATTTAGGGTTAGTGAAAATTTATGTTAGTTTGAAAAGAAAGGAGCTTGGGTCGGGGGGGAACCCATAATTTATTTTGAGGTTTGGGTGGAGGGGGATGTTGATGTGCTAGAGATTATTGAAGGGTTGCAATGTTGGGAGTGGGTTAGGCAATGGAAGGGTAGAAAGAGGAGGAAGAACACACACTTTAGGTTAAGAAGGGGGTCCTTTGGTCCTAGGTTTGGGTTTAAGTCTAGGAGGATGTGTAACAATAATCAAAATGGATGGAAGACAAGGAGTAGGAAAAAATATTAGATGTATGAGGAGGAGGTGTAGGGGAATTAACTCTATGGAATGAGGTGACCAAAGGGGTGGAAAAAATATTTGGGTTGCTAGTGTGGATATTGGCCTATTGTTCTTTATAGAATTTATAAGTCAAATAGTATCATGAAGCTCATTGAGCGAGTCTTGTTGGCTCTCAAAAACGCAGGTTGAATGCCTCAAGAGGCTGCCAATCTCTTGATACGTTTTAGGGCCACAAAACAAGGTCAAGAGAACTCAACCTTCTACTCTTTAGGTGCTGCTAAACCTAGGCGGGTGTACCTCTCTTAAACAATGCAGACTTAACTTGTGATTATCTTTTTGAAATGCTTTGTCCACAATGGCAGATAACAGTGAACAAATGAAATCAAACTTGATAACAATTTGCAGATCTAAAACCTAAAATACTTAATTAACTGATAAAAAGAGATTGAATGAATTCGAATAATGAAATTGTAGAGACCAGTGCCTTGTTGGGTATGCGGAGTCAAACGAAATAGAGGTGAGCAACTTATTCTGGCAGAAAATAAAATTGTAGGCATATGATGTGTTTATAACTTGTATAAACAATGCAAGATTATGATTACTAAGCTCTACTTTAAGAATCCAGATGAATTCCCCCTGATTACTGTGATCAACAGAAAGGATTTAATCCCTACTTGAGAGAACCAGTCAATTAATCACACATATACAACAAATGCGCACCGATAAACTGAGAATAAACTTATTATTTCAATTTAAACAACCAGAAAAAATCAACTTGGAGACAGCTTTAGCAATGCTTTTCAATAAATTCAACATACAATTGATACCAGAAACAACCTGCCACACCAGCTGATTTTATTTGAAACCACCATTTGAAATCATGCACATAGTCTCTGGAAAGAGAAAATTATCCTACTGTAGCCATCTGACTACCTACTTCTTTTTATCTAAAATCTGATGATCCTCCTTCAATTACAATCCAAGGGGCATATTTATAGCCAGCATGAGAAAAACCAAAACGCCTCAAAATCATGTCGGTCAGAACCCATATTGACCAACCGTTACAATCGGGCACTCATGTCGGCCACCGTAGAATTTGCGCAAAAACCAAGTCGGCCCGCAACGGTTAAAACTCCAATTACATGTCGGCCACAAGATCAGAAATTCTGTTATTCACCTGTGTACAGTCGGCGAGACACCACATTCGTCCTGCCGAAGGCAATTCAAACGCCTCAACCCCGCACTCAGTACTTCGCGTTCGCTGTAGCTCATTTGGGCTGATGAGACGTCACTTAGACCACTCTAAGTCTTACCGAGAATCAATATGCACTCATAGTCGTTGTAGCTCATCGCATTCAGGGAGACCTCCTATAAACATCATTTCCTTTCCATGAAAGCCCCTTTGCCCTTTTGTTAAGTCGCTGTAACATATCGGCATCGGTGAGATGCTACATAGACATTACATTGTTATGCCGAAAATACCCTTATACACCTATTCGCCAAGAGGATACTGATCTCACACCAACATCCATTAGTTTTGTTCGTAGTCGCCGTGACTTCTTGACTTCAGAGAGACTTCATACCGAAAGGAATAACTTACACCAATTGGAAACCCTTGCATATCGGTCGGTGTGACATAGCGAAGTCGCTGAGACTTCCCAATGATAAAACAGACTCACACCGAAAAGATCACAAAGTCGGGGAGACATGACCCAATCGAGGAGACTTCAACCCGATAGCTCCAACTCTTACCGAAATGAATCCCTTTTCTGAACGGTCGGTAAGACAATGAGATCTCGCTATGACATTTCCTTGATAGCTATAACTTATAGCGATGTGCATCCACCACATGTCGGTCGGTGTGACCACAATACCTCGCTATGACCTCGTTTCGAAAGAAATCACCCACACCGAAATGAATCCTTATGGCCAATGTAGTCGGGGAGACATATGGTGTTCGATGAGACATCAACCCGACATAACCTAACTTTCACTAAAGTGAATCCTCCCGTCACTGGTCGCCGAGACAAGGTAAGAGTCATGCCGACTGTCCTGAAAGTAAATAACATTCGCCGTGACAATCATATGGTCCTTCCGACAAGCCTACCATCGTAATCCATTCGGCAAGACCTTGCAAAATCGGGGAGATGTCAACCCGATAGCCGCAACCTACCCCGACGAACCACCAAAATCACTGGTTGGCCAGACAAACATAAATCGCCGAGACCTCTACCCGAACACAAGAACTCATGCCGATAGGAAATCCATTGTTGCCATAACAAGAGAAGTGTCTTGTCGATACACCTGAAACAAAAGATTACAACAATAGAAACATACTGGGTCGGGGAGACCAATGAAGACCAATGCCGATATGAACCAGGATAAAGAAAATGCATACATAGGTGAAATTTAAGGGACAAAATGGGCAGAATGAGTGGAATATGCAAACGGCAGGGCCAAATCAAGAAGTTTATGAGTGAAATTATATGTAAAATCATTAGATTTTTACAGTTCTAACAAGCCTATTGGTTTAGAAATGAAGTAATAGATAGTGAAGTTTCTCAAATTACAGAGGGGCTGGTACTAATGATATGAGATTGTGGTAGCCTCACTATCATGATTAAACTTGAAGCATTGGTGGATCAAAACAAGTGCTGGTTGATCTTGATCAACCTAAGGATGGCCAAAAATAATTATAAAGTAATTTGAAGTGGGTATGTTATCACAAAAAGTGAAATATTCCTTCATACCAAGTGTATAAATGTATTTCCTATAAAATATTTTTAAGAAGCTCTACATGTAACGTATAATTCTTGCTAATAGTGTTTATTATTGGAAGACGAAGAACAAAAAACGGGACATACCTAATTATAGTCACCAAAAGGATACTACGGGAACATATGAGGCATTGCAAAATTGTGAGGGTTGATAAGATACAAGGAAATATAGGACATGCCCCTACACTAATAGAATATTATACTAGTACCTAGACTTACCATAAGGAGAGGATGAGAATTAAGAGAGAACATGAAAGCATAATAGAGTACAAAGAAAATAGGAGAATATTCAATGCATGTAGTATAAAGTGAAGTATTACCCAAGCACATGTGATGTTTCTAGCTATGCCTGTAATGTAGAATGCATATTGTATAAGGAAGATATAATATGAATAAATGAGTAGACTAGTTCTATGGTGTCTATGGATGAATATTTTTTTATGTTATGCATATGTTGTCTACCACACTATCTTGGGTTCCTTATTATTACATCACTTTGAGTTAATTTATCTAAAATAAGTAATCTGGACCCTGGGCATATGTTTTATTATCAACATTTAGTTTTGTTGTTGGGGCCCTAGTTTGTTAGTGTATAAGAAGAAACTTAAAAAGTAAAGGAAGCAACTTGCAATAAAAAATATGACTAGGAAAAGGACTATTAATGGTAGTTATGGAAAAGATTGAGATGTGTGGTAGAGCACAATAGGTGCTAATCACTAGTGACGGATTAGACATTTAGGGGGGTATTGTGCAATGAGGGAATATTCAAAAGGATATGGATATATAAACACATAGTCTAATACTTGGGATGAATTGAAAGAAATTAAGAATATATAAAACTAAATTAAATTTTTTATGCCAAAAGGAGATAGCAAGAAGGAAATATATATTGTTGTTGAGATTGAAATGATATTGAAGGAAAGACAAAAGATGATCATGATTGAAAATAAGAAAGAAGGGCTAAATAGATTTGAGAAAAATAAGAAAGATACTCAAAAAAGGACAAAGAATATGTGAGAGACATATGTGGATAGTGCTAGGACGAATGCAACTAAGGAAACCTCTATAAAAAAAAGAAAGTAGATGCTTAATGGACATGATATTCACCAATATTGAAGAACTAGAGTGCTCTATAACCCAAGTCTTAATTGGAAGAGAAAACTTAAATAGTATGATAAGATAGTTAAAAGAACATGAAGCATCAAAAAATATAAATAACCCATAATCTTGGATATAATGCACATATGGTGGAAGAGGAGAGGATTAGAAGCAATTTTTCTCATCTAATAGAATGAAGAACCCAAGAACTACCAACCAATGAAGATTCTAACTAGTCTCAACTTAGGGTTATACTAAATGAGGGTTTTGAAGATTTGGTAACCCTAATCTCTATAAAGAGCACACTTCGCCTTTGTAATGACCATTGAAATACCAAAGTGAATAGGTACCATGAAATACAAAGAAGGAAAGAATGTAATAAATTAACATCTAATAAGAATTATGAGAGAGATGAATTGATAAGAAATATTAAAAAAATTGAATTTTCCGTGTAAACTATAGAGATGTTGAAATAAACAACCAAATAATAACGAGGAGGAAATGCAAATTTTACCTATTAAAAATATAGATTTACCAAGAGTTACATCCCCCAAGCCAAGGAGATATTTTGAAGAGGTGATCCCCTTGGATAAAGAGTCATTCTCCATAATAAATAAGACAAGAAGAGTATTTAAAAAGGAGATAAATAGTGAATCCTTTCTTAGACTAGAGAAAATGCTAGTAAGAAGAGCATGCGGAATATTTCAAAGAGATGTTGGGTAGAATGTACTTTGAGATTTAGCTTCCTAGAGATAAACGGTTGAGAACAAAAATTAGTCAACCAATAGAAGGATAGATCTAGACCAAAAATAATTGAAGAAAAGAAAGTGAACCAAAGAATAAAAGAGAAATTAGGAAGAAAGAAAAACCCTAATCCACAAAATAAAAAATAAAGAGGCCGTCAAATCATCTAAAAAAGTCACAAATAGGATTAAACTTTTAATGTTTGGAAAATATATTAAGGATGCAAGTGAGTGTCTCTTTATTGTAGAGTCTCACTGGAATAGATTTGGCATTAAGGATTAATAGAATTGTTATTATGAATTCACGAAAACACTTAGAGATGAAACTTTAAAACGTTATATCAAAACATGCCCAAAGCATAATAAGAAGCACAAAGAAATTAGTGAACTATTTTTAATAAATTTCTAATCTCTAGATACCCCAATTCAAAGTGTGAACAAAATACGAGAAATTCCACAAGGAAAGAATGAGTCAATAAAAGAATGACATATATTTTAAAAGTGTGGTTAGGAAGTTGGAGGAACCACTAGTAGAAATTAAATAATAGATTGATTTGTATGAGTATTAAAACCACATATTATAGTAGTGGTAGATGGAAGAGTATTCAACACGCAACTAGAATGAAATTTCAATCTTGAAGAAGATAAAATGACTCATATATAAATAAGGAAATAATAAAACTAGAATTGGAATTTTAAAAACTAAAATTAAAACAATAAATTTTGGTAAAGGGTGAGAAGAGTGAGACTTCTCCCTTAGCTAGAAGGAGCAATATCTAATATACTTACTACAATAGAGGACAACTAATAAATGAACATGTTAGTGTAATATTTTATTAATGGATATGCTCTATTGTAAGTGCAATATTGCACATATTTATTATTTTTACTTAGGATAATAGGAATATTTAGATATTCTCTTCTAGATAGCTCATAATGATATATATTCACCTTGACTTGAGTTACACAAGTGCAGCCACTATCTCACCAATCCTTTATTAATGTTGGTTAGGTGCCATCTTTATTTAGTTAAGGCCACCTCTATCTTAGTTATATTATCTCACCTCTTGATTATGAGTGATAGGGAATTAACTCACACCTCTTGGAATTGTCATCTCTTTGATTCCAACATCCAAGAGGCCTATATAAATGTATCTTCCTATAAATTTTTGATTCATCATCTATGCTATTTTGAGTTATCTTAATTCTATTTTTCTTTTTTTGAACATTTGTATTTCTCTCTTAAGAAACTAACTCTATTACGCTCTTTTGATTTCATAATCATTTGTATTTATATTTATAGTTTCTATTCCTTGCACTCGCTTATCGGTAATTTTTAATAGAATGTATGGTGATAGAAGATACAAAAAGGGTTGCTACAATGAGGCTATATTTTGAAAAGGCCCTTGAAAGAACATTGAGTTCCTACTATGGTGTATGTTGGCAATGGTATCAAAATGAAACAAATGACTACCCCATGTTACTTTACTAAGGAAATGAATCATTGGTTTGAGGAATAAGTAAAGAAGAGTCCTTATTAGATAAAGGTATGGCTAGGGCACAAGGATTGTTCATAGGAGCACATAGTGGATATATGACTCATGGTTACTAGTAGGAATCACAATGGAGAAGAAACCAAAGGAAAGTTGATGATTAAGCCATGTGGTACCTCAAATACACAATGAAGAGCCTTCCATAAGATATATAAATGATTATTCTTGAGGACATGGTAGGGAATACTAGCGCAACAACAATAGAGGTTGTCATAGAAGAGGAATAAGTCAAAGACCCACTTGCTACTATTCCAGTAAGCTAGGACATTATGCTAATGAATGTAGGAGAAAAAACAAGTTGTAGGTTTTATGATGATGCTATACATGATACATTCAACTACCCCAAAATTTCATGACTTAATAGGAATTAATCAATACAAAGAACAAGAAGCGAAAACCTATCAGGTCCAAATGTATCATGTAGTGCTTGATGAAAATACCAAAGAAAGAAGGATAAGGTTTTAGAATATGTAAGAAAATTGATATAGAGCCTAAATATAGGGGAAATTTCTATGGTAAAATAAGATCCCGAATTAAAAAATATAAGAAAAGAAGGAAAGATTAATAAGGAAAGCTATTGAAGAATTTAGGAGAAAGTAGAACAGAGCTATATTGATTACCCATGGAGGGATATATACAAGTAAAAATTGTTGGCATATTGTTGTCATTGATGTTAAAAGGTGTCATTGATGTCAAAGGGAAGATTAGAGAAGCATTGGATTAGTTTCTGGAAGTGTTGGTGCAAAATGATGAAGAGAAGAGCATGATGTTGCAAAATTGCAATGTTGCTTAAAATGTTGGAAAATTGTAATGTTGCTTAAAAAGTTGTCATAATGTTGTAGAGGTTGTTTCTAGAAGTCTGAGGTAACATTAGAGCACAGATTTGGTATGGGTTTTTCAAGAGCTTCTCAAAGATGTGCTTTGTAGGACCAGAAGTTGTATGTTGTGCTTAAGAATGAATTATTTGTGCTCTCGGTCTGAATTAGGGTTTGTAGATAAACCCTAAGGTTTATAGTCATGGCACTAAAAATACTTTATATTTTTTCGTTGACTATTTATTGACCATTGTCGGTTGCTTAAGTTATCACTTAAGCCATTGAAGTCATTGGTATGACTGCCCCCCTTTTCTTAGTGTTTATCGAACAGACAAATATTAAAAACTTTAATATTTCCTATGTCCAGTGTTCAATATTTGTCACCGCTTGATCAATGCCTATGATCAAGCATGTCAAGATTGGATAGTGCTCACTAGCCTGCAACATATATGGTGGGTTTGTGTCTAGCCCAGTGGGATAACAGGCTAAGGACAAGTGTTTAGTGGGACTAGTTAAAGGTAGGCTCTGCTAGTGGAATGTGACATCAACAGTGGATAGGTGGCTGCTCCTTTCCATCTTGTTGAGTATGTGGTGGGTCCCCATCTAGCCCTGCGAGATAGCGAGCTAGTGACATGTGTCAGGTGGGACCGGACAAAGTGTGAGATGACAAAAGTTGACGATGATGTGTGAAGACATGTGGCAATGAATGATTGGTTGATATGTCAATTCACATTGTTGTTGTGAATTGCACAACACTGATGAAGATGACAGATGGTGTTAGCCTGCCAGCCTATTGATATGTAGTGGGCTCGTGTCTTTAGCTTGTGAGATAGTGGGTTCGTTGACACGTGTCTTGGTGGACCTTGTGCTATGTAAGTTGCATACAATGGAGATCAACGATGATTATTAAACGAATCTTTAATCTAACGGTTGCATTTTAAATTTGGGTGATGAATGTGGATTGAAGGATCATGGCATGAAGACAAAAAATCAATGGACATAATTCAAACGCAAAGATCTCAAACAACTAGGTCTGTATGAATGTGGGTTTTGATTGGTAGGTGACATAGAGAATAGATTTAATTGGTATATTTGCTCCAACAACCATTTTAATTGGTGATTTGATCTATTTAGCGATGACATAGATTGCAAAGGTGATTAGAACCATGATCAGATCAATCAAGAAAGGAAATGAACTTAATGCATATAAGGGTTAGGGTATTACAAGTTGCTATTCAACGAACTTGAGCTGGTAACTTGTTGGCGAAGATAGAGGGAAAACCCTAATAGAAGCTTCCAAATGTGCTGGACGATGGTGCAAAGCTTGAGGTATAATTGTAGGTCAATGGAGTTAAGCAAAGTGAAGACAATCAAAAAAACTGCCTAAGTGTTAGTGAGTGTATGATGCAAAAGTGAGAGTGAGAGAGCCAAGTTGTAGACAGAGAATCCACATGCTGAGATAGAGTGAAACCCAAACAAAAAAGGAGAACATCATCAAGGGTTTTGAATTCAAGGTGCAGATCAAAAAGAGAGGAAGTACAAAGTAGAGAATGAGTAGTCTCTAGAGCAGAGATTTGTGCACTGTAGAGATTGCAACAAAGTGTGAGCAGTTACAAAATAAGTTGCAACATTGAATTGTAACCTAATTGTAATATCTTGAGTTGTAAATCTGATTGGTGGGTGCCATCAAATAATTGGGTAGTTGCTCAATTTAGGGAGTGGGTGCTTCCTTGGAGTGGGTGCTCCTAAAATCAAGGGATCAGAGTCTCCTTAGGGTTGGTGCCCTCAAACATTGTAACAAAACATTTTATTGTGAGGATGGATTAGGACAGTAGATCTTAGTAGCATTTCTCATCATGGTTTTTCCCATCCTGGGTTTTCCATGTACATCTTGTGTTATGCGATGTTGTGTGTGCATGTTTATGTGTTTGCATATCAGGTTTTCATTTGCACAAAAAGAACTTAAGGAAATTGATCTGCATAAAGTATTTAGGGCTAAAATTTAAGTGATCTACTAATTCACCCCCTCTCAGTAGATTGTTGTGTTTCAACAAAAATAAATAAATACTATCATAAATAGATGAAAATAAAGAAGGAAAATACCCTCATAAGAGAGAGTGTGATGCACTGATAAAACAAATCTAAAGAATTAATTAAAATGGAAAAAGAAAAATAAGAGGAGAATTAAAAATAACTTTTAAAAAAAGAGGACCAAAAGTTGAAAGAAATGGTTGAATTAATAGAAGAAGATTATTTACTAGAAAAATTTAAACAATTATCTAAACTTTGGAATAAGAAGAGCATAGAACAAAGAAGACCTCAAGTTAGATATTTGGTGACAACTTATAATAAGTGGAAGAAGTAACTAGTCTTGTTAGATGTAAAATTAAATGGAAAAATGAACAAAAAGAACTTTCTAGACTTGGTAGTAGACATAAACATTATACCAAAGCAAATATGGGAAGCATTTAGTAGGCCATAACTACATAAAACACCTAATGACATTGTCTTAGTAGAAGGAAACCCCATATTCCCATGGATACTTGGAGAGATGTACAAGTAGATTTCATGGGTATAAAAATAAAGGTCAATTTTGAATCCATATATGTATAAAGGATCACAATAAGTATCATGCCCATAATTGAACATGGACTTAAATCTCAAAATAGTTTTTTAATAAAAATAAATAAGTCTATTTTCTTTTGTTGCACTTTTAATGGTAGTCATTTTGCACACTCAACATTGTTGCACATGTAACACATCTAAAATAACACTACATTATGTGAGGGGAAAGAATTTTAAGCGATTGGGTGATGTAGAACCCATTTCACTTCACACTGCAAAATTGATTTTAACTTGATTAGGGTGTGGTGTCACTTCTCGTACACCTTTTAAGGGAGAATCCTGAATAAGGTACATCCTCCCTGTTATGGTTTCTCTATATGAGGTGGGATGATCGTGCCTTCTAGTTATGACCTAGATAATCATAATTGATGTACTTTTTAAATATACATAAAAAAATTCCAATGAGCAAAAGTTAAACAAATTAATCACTTTAACATCTAGATTAAATAAATTATGTAAAAAATCCCAATTAATTTTTATTAAAATTTTGAGAATAACCAATGTATATATTCAAATTCATACTTTTGTATGCCTCTATACCAACATGGGAAATCTTACAAATGTGGGATGTGATCTACAAGATAACTTTTGGATTAAGAAGTTGAATTATTATTTCAATAGATTCTTGATCTAAATTCTTAAGAAAAAAAGGAAGAATTTGATTGAAATGAAATTGTGTGCTACAAGGGGAATCACTAAACAAAGGTTTTTACTTTCTTCCTTTTGAACATTCACACATAGTTTATTTCATTTTAAACTAACAATTCTTAGTAATGAGAAAATGACATAGTTACGCATGGTTTTAATCTCATTTACAAAGTGCAAAATTTTACATGAATAAGTTGAGGCATTTGATGAAAAGATAATTGAATTATAATAAAACTAGAAAAACCATAAATAGGCATTAGAATGTTGTGCACCAGTGTGTGTGATGTTTGGGATCAAATTGGAAGATGTAAGAAGTTTTTTTTTGGTCCTCTCTATCTCCTGGATAGGAACACCTTCACCACATTTATGTTTTGTGGCCGACTTGTTGAAATCATTGCTTATCCCTTATTTTGGCTGACCTAATTGGTGTTTTGTGATGTAGTGAATGATATAAATGGAAGAACAAATCAATTGTAATGTGTGCGAGTGTGGGATAAATTGAGAATAATGCATAAGTAGTGTGAATGTGTTTGGAAGATAGATAAAATGTTCTTCAATGCCTCAGTCAACAGAGTGTATTCTTGACATATGTTGTAATACTAAAACTTCATGTATCCTGCTCGAATATAGTGAGTCTCATCAAATCCTTATATATTTCCCTTAAGTTGTGAACTTCAACCTGCAAGTCTTTTTTGTATTTTTCCCTAAGGTTGTGTAACTTAGCCTACAAGTCCTAAGGTAATGAGCCTTATAACAATTTGTAATAACTGTAAGCAGTGAGCTTCATATATTGTGAGTTAACTTTCACTGTGGTTTTTCCCTTCTGATATTTTCCACGTAAATTTGGTGTTATAATCTTGTGCATGTGTGTTCATTATATTATCTTTCAGTGATGCTAATTTAATTAAATATTGCTGATTTGTTTATAAGTTGTTGATCTTGTTAAAAGTTTGAATTTGAGTATTGTTGAAGGGTTTAAGATCTGAAGGGTTTAAAATTTTATAGATATTGATTCACCCCCCTCTCAATATCCAGGTGTATACAAAAATTGGTATCAGATCTAAGTTCCTCAGAAGGAGCTTAACTGCTTGAGGAAGGCCCAAGATGCTACATGATGGATCTTACAAGGAACCTAAGTTAGATGGAATAAATTACACTTTTTCGAAGCTAAGGATGGAAAGCTATCTATCCTCTCTAGGGTTTGGTGTTTGGAAATCTGTCAAGGATGGTTACACTGGTCCTGCTACTACTCCTATAGATCCAACATAGATTAGGTTGTATGAAAACAATGCCAAGGTAAAGAATTCTATCATGAGTGGGTTAGCTAATTCAATTTTGAAGATAATGAATTATAGTTCTGCTAAAGATGTTTGGGAAAAACTTAACAAAATTTATGAAGGAGATAGTAAAGTGATGCAAGCTAAGATGCAAATCTTCAAGAGAAAATTTGAGACCCTAAGGATGGCAGAGGATGAAGACATTGCTAGTTATATGCTTTGGGTGGATGAATTAGTTAATGGCATTAGAGGTCTTGGTGGAGAGGTGAAAGAAGATGAGATTGTAAAGAAGGATTTGAGATCTCTTCATAAATCTTACAGTCATAAGGTATCTTCTATTGAGGATTCTAAAGACTTGGATCAATATTTAGTAGATCAATTATTTGGTGCTCTCACAACCTTTGAAATGATAGAGTTTGACAAAGATGCTCCAAAGAAGGATACATCATTCAAAGTAAGTAAGAAGATAAAATATGAAACTATTGATCAAGATGATGATCTTGATGAGGTAGAAGCAAAATTTGTGAGAAGATTGAAGAAGGGCACCGGCATATACAAAGGTAAGTTACCTTTCAAGTGCTTCAATTGTAGGAGAATTGGTTATTTTGCTTCTAAATGTCCTTTTAAAGAATCAATGGATAGTAATAGAGGAGAAAAGTTCAAAATAAGTCTTTATTCTATGGAAAGAAATTATTCTTCAAAAGATGAGGATCATGATGATTCAAATGATGAACACTTTTCATGGCCGTGAAAGTTGGTGATAGAAAGAATGATATTGGAAAATGTAAGAAGTATGGTACCTTGCAGACTAAAAAAAATAATGAAAAATTTGTAGTTGTGTGGACTGCCTTTCATGCAAAAGAAAAAGCAAATGCTTGGGTAATTGATAGCGGTTGCTCTAACCACATGACTGGTGACAAAGGGAAGTTCACCCATCTTCAAAAGTGGAATGGTGGATTTTTAAGTTTGGTGGTGATGAGTCAACACAAATTTATGGAAAGGGTGCTATAACTATAGATGGAAAGAGAAAGACTATGAATGTTCTCTATGCCAAAGGGCTGAAGAATAATCTCCTCAGTGTCAGTCAAATGTGCAGTAAATGATAACAATCTTAAATTTCATGCCAAAGGTTATGAAATCAGGAAGGAAGGGTTTGAAAGATTAGTTGTAGAAGGTACTAGGACATACAAAAATGACTATCATCTAAAGGAAGTAAATGGAAGAACCTGTTTATTAGCTCAGTTCGGTGAGTGTTGGTTGTGGAACAAGAGGATGGGACACATCAACTTTGACAATATGGTAAAGATTATTTCTACTCATGCAGTGAGAGATATGCCTAAGATAACTAAGCTTGCAAACACATTATGCAAGGAGTGTCAAATGGGAAAGCAGACTAGGACAAATTTCAAAAGCAAGGAGTGTTCTTCTACAATGCCATTAGAGCTGACTCAAATTGACCTATGTAGACCTACAAGAACAAAGAGTCAACAAGGTGAAAGGTATTTCATGTTGCTTATTGATGACTACTCTAGAATGACTTGGGTTACATTTCTAAGAGAAAAATCAGAAGCTTTTGCTAATTTTAAGGTTTTCAAAGGAATGGTTGAGAATGAAATGAATGCTAAGATAAAATGTTTAAGATCTAATAGAGGAGGTGAATTTACTTCAAATGAATATGAAAAGTTTTGTGAGAATCATGGTATTAGGAGACATATGTCTACTCCTAAAACCCCTCAACAAAATGGGGTAGTGGAGAGAAAGAATAGGATTGTACAAGAGATGGCTAGGAAAATGTTGAAAGATGCATATATGCCCAATATGTATTGGAAGGAAGCAATTCATAGTGTTCTCTACTTGCTTAACAAAGTACAATTAAGGGTCAATAGCACTAAGACCCCTTATGTGTTGGTATATGGAGCCTAATCAGACTCAGAGGTTAAATTTTCTCCACTTTTATCGGCGCGATTCTCCCCCAAATTATTTAACGGGGGTTTGGGGGCAGAGCACCTTGTGGGGTCCAGGGGAAGCCATAAAAAAACCCTATTTTATAATTGACATAAGTCTTGATAAAAGGCTAAGGGTTTGGGTCTCTATTGAAATTGTATTGTAGCATTTGCAGTGGTGTTGAGTTGCAAGGATTACTGGTTGTAATTGATTCGATTTACTAGATAATAATATTGGACTCTCTGTTGGTGGATGTAGCCCAAGTTTGGTTGAACCATGTTAAATATTGTCTCTTACTGTTATTATTTATGTGTTTTTTATTTCTCTATTTAATCTTTATTTGCATTTAATTGATATCTTCTGCATACAATTCCTAACATTATGAGCTATGGTATGGAAGACCTCACACTATCAAATACTTCAATGTCTTTTGCAAAAAAAATGCTACATCAAGAGATGAAGAAGACAAGTTTGAAAGTTAGATTCAAGGTATGATGAAGGGATCTTTATTGGTTACTCAACCAGAAGTAGGGCTTATAGATATTATAACAAAAGTTGGGAAAGATGATTGAAAGCACAAATGTTAAGGTAGATGAATATTTGTGTTTAATCTCACAAGAACCAAAGGTTTTTGGATATGATATACCTCTTTCCATTTAAGAAGAAAAAGAGGAGGAGAAAGAAGAGAAGGAACAAGATTAGAGAAGACCCATAAGATTCTAGAAAAGTATGTTCAAAGAAACCATTCAATAGATACAAAAGAATTAGACATGGGATTTGGTTCCTAGAACAACTAATAAGAATATTATAGGAACAAAGTGGTGTTTGTAATGACCTCCTTAAATTAAAATTAACAAATTACACATATTCCACATAAGCAAGCATAAGAAGGAGACACATGTTCATTGATCAAGAATAAAGACAAAGATTTGTATTAGATATAATTTTGAAGTACAATGCTAATAATTTTGGTGAACATAAAGGAAATTATTCCTTACAAAAGACCGCATGGTCAAGTACAAGAATATATAATGAATCAAAACTTGGACCTTCCTGACATGGTTCTTGGGATTCTTGACTCCTTCAATAATACCAAGGGCAAGAACATTGCTGGAGTGCATTTTCACTCTACCATGAAGTGTTTCACTTCCTCAGAATTCTTCTTAAAAGCAGAATACTCAACCCAACATGAGGTAGACTAGCAATGCTAACTGATTAGAGTAATGGAATTTCAAAGTGACAAAACTACATCTAGGATATCATGATTGCCAAACATAAACAAGAAAACACACTAGAATTCACTTATCACATAATATAACATAGCAAATCACTATCAAGGAACCGTCTTTGCATATGTAATGAATGTATTACCATCACTGACATTTTATCTATTTGCACACAAGCATATGCAAATATAACTAATTTCATACTTCACTATTAATGGTACTAGAGAGCTTTCCGCATTGTAATAATATGCAATATTAAATAAAGAATGTGTATCACATGTATTTATTTATGGGTACATATACTTATATATAAATATGTGTCCACATTCTTATAAAATTGAGCACTCATACGATTTATTATGGCATTGTTGATTTAAGAATGCAACCATGCATACATATCCATTACATCCACTACATGGTATTAAGATAGCTTTTTCACTTAGCCTTCAAACACATCTTTTAAATCATGCTATTGATTTCTTCCTGATGTGCTTCAATAAAGACTATGATAGGCATCCGTAAGATAATACCCAACGAGGACAAGACATTCTTGACAATTACCGCAAGTAAACGCATCAGGTACACAATACATAAACACTCCCTATTCTATTAAGTAGTGATTGTGTTACACCCTTCATTACATAAATACTTTTTCAAGGATAGTTAGGTATGTGATTGACAATCAATTTGACATTAATAGGAATAGACATCAAGATTGAATCGTAAATTTCTTTTAAACAAGAAACTTGATAATAACTAATTTTGACATTCAGGAATCAATGTTGTTGATATCCATTTAATAATTCTTGGAATATAAATTAAGATTTGAATGCACCATGGGTTATGTTTCACTAATAAAAATAATCTCAAGCCACCCTTTGATAGTACACTCTTTCCAATATCAACCACTATGTCATTACAATGAATAATAGGATACACTTTATAAAAAGTCATACATATCTAGAATAAGTCATTGAATGATCATAAATCTACATAGTATCCATATCACCATAGTATAATCTTTATGGTTCTAAAACAACCCTATTTGTATCTCTTATGATTAAAGATTCTAATCCTCAATTAAATAATCATATGTTTGGAGCTATCAAGTTAACCTTTTCAACAAGAAAACCTATTTGATTTGAAATATAATTCAAATGTTATTTAATAATTACAACCCAACATTAAATTTACAACTGACACGAGATAATTTACATCCCAATGCATGTTGTAAGAAAATATATTTACTTCTACTAGTTCCTTTGCCAGTCCTATAGCTTATCCTAATATTCATAACAACTTTTGTAGAGTTTAAGCTAATGTGTTGTAAACTTGGTAGAGCCTACACAATCTAGAGGTTTTAACTAACTGAACAATCCACTCAACATTGTTCAAGACTACATTAGATTGTCAACCTAGGGCTTGTAAGCTTGTGATGGTGCAACATTGTATATGCCTTCAATGACTCAAAACCACCTTATTTAAGTTATCCTAATTGTTGGAAATTCACAAAATTGGATAACAATAAAAACAAAAATCAGAACTAGTTGCTACAAGTACGTACAACTTAGGCTGTAGCTGAACTACTACTAATGGAATAATGCTGTATCAACTGAAAACTAATAAAGACTCAATGACTTAACTAAAATATCCTCTGGAGTGCTATTGATTAACTGTTGCATGTGTATTCATAAGCATTCATTAACAATAAGCAAGAGATGGAATACTAATTAACTTGCATATGATTCATGAATTAATGATGATCTAATAATAGATAGTAAAAATAAATAAATAACTGGAAGATGAAGTGAGGAACAATACCTTGAGTGGCTTGCTCAAGTGGCTATTCTCACTTTAACTGAACCCAAATCTAGCTAATAGATTCTACGCATCCCATAAATTGATCTCCATTCATTGCATAACATGAAATATTACAAAAGATCTTTGCATAGATTGTACTCAATTTCATTTTGAATATCTCATGTATTCAAACTAAAAGTAACTGATTACATAAAACTCAGAAAAACCAACTAACTATCCTACGAACTCAACCAACAACTATATACAAGTTGAGGGAATATTTATTCAAAGCAAAAACTTGACTAAAATCATTAACTCCACTCCCAGATAATAGAGAATATAATTAAAACTAGAATTATTCAACCTATAACTGAAAAGGAAAGAGAATCCTAACAAGACTAGAACTCTATCAAAATAGAATGCATGCAAACATACAACCATCTATCGAAATTCCATAAGTGAAGGAGACCTGTTCTTCAACATTTATTAACTGATTATAATAATGCACATTCAATCTTCATTAAGTTCCTTTAATCAACAATCATCATGTTCAACTTATTCAAGAGTTTCCCTTGTTTCGGTGTCCAACGTTCCTTTCACTGCAGGTTCATCCTGCAACTGTTGTGTGCCATGGTTCCTCTTTAGTTGCAACTAAGTTAGTTTCATAGAATATGTACACAAGGATAACTATCACAGTTAAACATATAATTCTGGAATCAACATTCCATACACATATTCATATAAACCGTTTAATGCTAATATAGTATAACCATAATTCCATCATCATGTCATTGGGTTTAAGTCTGCATAATGGATATAAAAGGATAGTATAATATGGAATATTGTCTGGAAAGTGTGTTTAAAAACATCTTAAACTCTGAATAAAACCATAACATTTTCCTGCTATTGTTCTTGTTGGTGTTGCTCCTGAGGTTGTTCTTTACTCACCTCCTCTCCTTCAGGTTCCCCTATACTTTCCTTTGTGGCACTTTGTTTCCTGAGCCTACCAAAGCGTCCGGGTGTGAGTATTTTTGTCTCAATTTTCCTCTTTCCCTTTTAACACTCTTCTTCTTTTTTAGAGCATCCTCCTTCTTTTGCTTACGAGCACCCCTCTTTCTCTTTGAAATATCCTCTTCTAGTTTCAAGGGTGTAGAGGAGGTAGATGCACTGCCTCTCCAACTCTTAGATTTTCATGACTTATAAGAAGAAGGTAATTCCTCAATTATGGGCAGCCCAGACACTGGTTCTTCAGGTTCCTCATGCTCGCCTTGGCTACAGGTAGGCGAGGCCACAGGTGAAACATGAGGGTTTTCCTCTTCAGGCTCATTTTGGGTTTTTGTATCCTCAGGCACTATGGGTGCATCCAACAAACTATTAATGTTTATGCATTCTTTTTCCCTGAAATCCTCCCACTTCACTTATGGATATTAAATTCTTAAAATCCTCTTTATCAGTAAGGTGACTAGATAGTGATGAGAGAGAGAAGTATCACTTTATTTTCTCTAGTATTTCTAAGCCATTCATTTCAACAAGTTGTAAAGAAATTTTGATACATTCACTACTCTATTATGTCTGAGATGACTCAACAATTTGAAATAGACTGCATGTGCATGATGGAATCAATCCAAGAACACCCACTAGTTTCCTTCGATTGCATAAACCACAAATGGCACATATTTTATTACTTTCAAAACACGATTTACAATAGTCTTGACCACCCTCCATAGCCGTTGAACACATCAGTGAAAATAAATAGGGAAAACATCATTTATCATGACATGTATATAGAAAAGAAAAAAGAAAAGCATCGAATGTAAAAGAAGATTGATTAAAAAAAAAAAAAGTGCTGAAGATAATTCAATCACTATGATCTCACTGGTATTGAGGATGCAACAAAAATAGATGGAGATGATACGATCTATTGAAAAGCATTTGTAAATGGCGGTGAAGCATTTTCTTGAGATACATTTGTATGCTCATTATCTGGTTGACGCCCAGATATAGAAGTATATTCCCTGGAATGGGCTTGAGCTTTGACAGGACACAATAAAAGGATAAAATGAATAGAAAGAAGGCTTAGTGGTGAGAAGGTGAAGGAATTATTTGAATGGAGGAACTACCAATGGCACGCACCCTAATCCAAGGAATTTAAAAGATAGTTCACCCTATCTCACCCCTTCCTATGTCGCAACATACTCTAGGATAATGCGGTGTACACGGGTTTAGCAGAGACATAACCATGTTGCTTAGCACTCAGTGAACAAGGATATGCATAGAAAATAGAATTCAGTCGATAATTTGTTTCAAGGTTATGTGGCTTCTCCTCTCAAAACCTAGAAGCATATAAAAATCATTCAGAATCAGATCACAAGAAACTCATAACCTTTAGATCCTTTATTGTTTCTAGATTAAAGTTATCTTACCTAACATCTTTGTAGGATGTCAGGAAAGAAGCTAAAGCCCCATGCTAGATTATTTTCAAATAGAAATGTCTTACTTGATCAAATAAGTAGCGAAGGAACTAGATTTATTACCTGTATTTTTCCTCACTAAGATGCAGTCTTTCTCTCACTGTTATGAATCCCCTCTACATTTTCAGGTACCTCCTTTTGCACGATGGGCATCTTCCCACCTGCATCTCCACTTTTCATGATCCAGAGATAATCCTCTCGCGAGTCTACTTAGGTTGAAGGGAGGAATGATGTTGTTTGAACTGACATGCCCCCCTTAATCTTCCCTTTCGTTGTTATTACCACCATTGTGAGCACTCTCGTCACTATATGCATGTTGTGCATGCACTCTCTCTTGCATGTCTCTTCCACTACGTGCCTTCTCCCATCATGAATTAATGCCCCATCACTCTTTTGCAGGGTAATGGTTCTCATAGAATATCTTCGACTTTATTCTCATTTTAAGGAAAAGATTCCAAATATTAATTGTAAACCAAATTTCATGTACATATTATTTCATTTATTTTCTTTCTTTTTAATAGAAATTATTCTTATATCACTATCTAATATCAGATTAAATAGGTTGTCTTTTGATTTTAAGTTTACAACTTAACTATATTTAATAATAATAATATTGCGGTATAATTTTAAAAATATTTTTAGTTGTCAAATATTTATTCAATAATAATAATGTATTTCTTATTATTATTATACTCACACACATGTATAATAATGAATTAAGTAGTTTATTTACTTTTTCAAACGTTCAATATCTAAGAGGCTTTTTTTCCCCCCTAATGTTCTAACTTTCTCAATTTAGTATTTAAATCAAGTAGGGAGACTAGATGTGACAATGTTTTGAAACAAGTTGAATGAAGATGGTGAAGTTGTGAGGAGCATAGAAAGATTGGTTTCTAAGGGTTATTCACAAGTTGAAGGTATTGATTTTGAGGAGACTTTTGCTTCAGAAGCTAGAATGGAAGAATTCAGGATGTTTCTTGCCTTTGTTTCTCACAAGGATTTCAAGGTCTATCAGATAGATGTTAAGTCTACCTTCTTGAATAGTGATTTAGAGGAAGAAGTCTACATTGAGAAACGAGGTGGTTTCCATCTATTAGAAGATCCAAACATGGTGTGCAGACTCAAGAAAGCTTTCTATGGACTCAAACAAGCCCCTAGAGCTTGGTATGCTCGGTTGGATGAGTACTTAATTTAGCAAGGTTTCAAGAAAGGTACTGCGAATAGTAATCTTTATATTAAGATAGAGGAAGACAAGATTTTGATAGTGGTTGTATACGTTGATGACATCATCTTTGGTGGAGATGATAATATATGTAAGAGGTTTGAAGAAAAGATGCAAAAAGAGTTTGAGATGTACATGATTGGTGAGTTGTCTTTCTTCCTTGGGCTTCAAATTGTTCAACCAAATAGTATCTTTATTTCTCAAGGTAAGTATGTTAAATAGATGTTGAAGAAATTTGGCATGGAGGATTCAAAACCAATAAGTACTCCTATGCTTACCTGTTGTCACTTGAGCGAGAATGATGCATCACTTGAGGTTGATCAGACTCTTTATAGGTCTATGATTATAAGATTATTGTATTTGACTACTTCTAGACCTGATATTATGCATGCAATATGTTTGGTTGCCAGATATCAAGCTAATCCTAAGAAAACTTATGAGAAGGCAATAAAAAGAATATTCAGATATTTGAAGGGAACTCCAGATTATGGTTTGTGGTATAAGAAGGATGATAAATTTTGTTCGAGTGCCTATACTGATGTTGATTAGGAAAGATGTGCGGATGACCGAAGAAGTACCAGTGGAAGTGCATTCCTCTTAGGAGATAGATTGGTCTTTTGGTTTACTAAGAAGTAGGACTTAGTGTCTTTATCCACAACAAAAGTTGAGTATATTATTGCAACATCTTGTTGCACCAAAGTGCTTTGGATGAAGAAGAGTTTCAAGGATATAAAGGTGGTGTATGATGAACCCATTCCCATGCTATGTGTTTTTACCAATGCAATAAACATTTCCAAGAATACGATGATGCATTCAAGGACCAAACATATTTCTATATATGGTATCACTTTCTAAGAGAGAAGGTTGTAGAGCAAGAAGTCCTACTGGAGCGTATGCCTACTAAGGATCAGATTGCAAACATTTTCACTAAGGTGCTTTTAGAGGACACTTTTGAGTATATCTATCAGAAGTTAGGGGTTATTACCCCTCTTTTTTCTAGCTAGATGTATGAATGGTGCATATAGCCAGGGGGAGAAATTCATGTCATATCCTTTTCTCCTAGATTGATGTGTGCTACCTCTCAAGGGGAGTAGGTAGTTAGTTGATTGTTGTTGATAGGGGAAGCTTGAAGAATATGTGCAATTATTGAGCATGTGCATATGTCGGGGGAGAATGTGTTATTGTTTAAAATGAAGAACTTGTCCCTTTGTCCTTGATGTCAAAGGGGGAGAATGAGATGTGTGTTTCCATCAATGTCAAATGAGCATATTATTGCACATTTTTCACATTTGGTTTTCATTGATGTGGTTATCATTGATGTCAACACTCAATTTCAAAACACTCGGTTTGGGCTTTCATTAATACCCATGTTGATGAGATTGTTGCAAATATGTTAAGGTGCTTGTCATTGATGTTAATGGTTGGATTTCATGCCTTGTTTGATGTCAATTGAAGTAGTATTGAGGATGTTTTTTGTCACCAAAGATAATATGATGATGACATATTAAGATAAGGGTTATAAGCATTAAGATGAGAATTAGAAGTATTAAGATGACGAATAGAAATAATGTTGATGTTGGGGAGATGTTTTTGATGGTCTCTAGTATGTTGTATTCTCTCTCTTGTTGTTCCTAAGGAAGTATGTTTTGCTACAAGGATGTTCTAGTCTCTGAATGTTTGTGAAGGTTTCTATTGTAAGTTCGTTTGAATGATATTCAGGAGAATGCTCCATATTCCTCCAGTTTTGAAGACGCGGCCTTGTAGTTTTGAATTTATTGTCTATGCTCTCTAGATGTTGCAATCCTATCTTTTTAGGTCACCTATATTATGGAGGAGGTTTCTGATAATTGTTTTGGGTTGGTAGTTTGATTGCATGTCTGGACTGGTCTAGAAAATGCTCCACATTTCTCCATATTATTATTTTTTCTCCAGCGGCTTGGTGGATGTTCTCTCAATGTTTGTGGAGTGTCTTAGTTTAGCTTTCAATTAAAAATGTTAATCACAAGTTGATTTGTGAATGTTTTATCTCATTTTCGTGTCTTCTAGGCTTATAGAATGAAGTATTCTATTTTTAATTGGTTTGCGATGGTTGTTTATGGCATGATAGTGTGAAATAAGTATGTGGAAGTATTGTTGGATGTTATTGGAACATCTCTCTATGGTTTGCATATTAATGTTTAATCTTTGGGGTTGCATATTTTTTTGAGTTGGTTTTCTAAAAAATTGTGGGTGTTTGATCAATAGGTCTTGTTTTCTTGCTTGCACTATGTGCTTAGGGGCCTGCGCCAACAATTATGGTTGTGTTAATATGTATTTAGGTCCTGATTAATTGGGAGTTATGATTTTGGGCCGACTGGTAATGTGCTACACGTTTCTTCTACATGTTTCCTTGTTGCCGACTTGGGATGTTGTGTGCCAGTGTGTGTGATGTTTGGGATCACATTGGAATATGTAATAAGTTTTTTTGGTCCTCTCTATCTCCTAGATAGGAGTGGCTTCACCACATCTATGTTTTGTGGCTGATTTGTTGAAATAATTGCTTATTCATTATTTTGGCCAACCTAATTGATATTTTGTGATGGTGTGGAGGATATAATTTGAAGAAAAAATTGGTTGCAATGTGTGAGAGTGTGAAATGAATTGAGAATAATGTAGAAGTAGTACGAGAGTGTGTGGAAGATATATTAGATGCACTTGAACACCTTAGTCAATAGACTATATTGTTGACATATGTTGTAATACTAAACCTTCATGTATCCTAGTCTGAGATAGTGAGTCTCATCGGGTCCTTGTATCTTTCCCTGAAGTAGTGTGCTTCAACTTGCAAGTCCTTTTTGTATCTTTCCCTAAGGTTGTGTGCCTTAGCTTGCAATTCCTAAGGTAGTGAGCCATGAAATAATGTGTAATATTTGTAAGTAGTAAGCTTCACATATTGTGAGTTAACTCTCACCATTGTTTTTCTCTTCTTGGGTTTTCCACATAAATATGGTGTTATCTTGTGCATGTGTGTTCATTGCCTTATCTTTCATTGCTATTGCTTTGATTAAGTATTGTTGATATATTTATAAGTTGTTGATCTTGTTAAAAGTCTAAATTTGAGTATTGTTGAAGGGTTTAAGATCTGAAGGACCGTTTAAAGTTTTATAGATACTGATTCACCGCCCCCCTCTTAGTATCCAAGTGTGCCCAACATACTTTAGTGCACACAAACATGAGTTTGAGTTCATACTTTCAGTAAAGTGGGAGCTAAACATAATGTCATAAATTGCCACCCTTGACAATTTCACACTAGGTTTACCTCCCCATTATGTGCTTGGACCTAATTGTGCTTTTATTTTTCTAGTTTTATGATAATATTCAAAAAAAAGAATTGTGAATAGTAATTTAATATTTATTTACCGATACTAAAATCCCTAAAATAGGTCTAGATGAGAGCACTAGAGCCCTTGTTTAACCCATTTTGGCCCCAATTCAAATATTTTAGTGTTGGAATTTTAACATTTAAAAATATAAAATCATTTTTTGGTTGTCAGTAATCAATTTGTAGGAAATTAAATAATTGTATATAAATATAAGTCTTTTTCATGATTTGAAATCCTAAGAAATTGTAGAACAATCCTAAGGAAATTGAGATCATAATGGAGCATCCTAAAAGCAGTCAAGAGAAGATTTAGCAAAATTATCATAATATTATTTCAATCAAGCATCATGTTAGCAACACATCAAGTTATTATGTTAGTTAATTCATTTTTTATTTCCATTTGTTTTGTGAGCACTAACACTTGTACGACTGGAAAAGCAATCTTCTAATTCTCCTTGAAGTTGATGAGTACAATGACTTTAGTCCATTAAGGAATGTAGATCTGAGTGGTAAGTTGTAACAATTGTCCATTTATCACTTGTTTATAATTTAATCTTTTCTTGATCTAGGGTAAGCTCTCTTTTGCATCAACATAGTTGGTGTTGAGGTAGAAATACCAAAACGAGGTTTGACTTAGGAAAGCCCCTATACGACACAACCTGTCCCCCTCTTCCTTGTGTGGAGGTTATAGATCTGAATCGAATTTGGGAGAGGATTGGAGAACCAATTTCTCAATCAAGAATTCAAGTCCAACAAGTCAAAAAGTTAGGAAAAGTGGAATTTATCAAAGACACATGAAGTCTTGACATCGAGCCTAGAGAAGAGCCTACAGATAGAGACCAACGGATATCTAATGCCAACACCCCTATCTAGCTATATCAAGATTAGATTTATATGATAGGTTCCTCTATGTCTGCATGAGCTGCTCTTTTGAACTCTATTTTTGTCTTTCAGTTCAATGTTTTCCTAAAATCATAACAATTTGTTGCATTTTCCTAGTTAACCTAGGTGCATCTTTACATTATCAAATTGAGTGTTGATTAATAATCAATTAATTAATATCAAATCATCCAAAAAACAAATAAATAAAACCTTGATCCACCATTTTGACTCTTCCATTGATGTTAGTTTAAACAAGTGCATATTTGAGATCAATATTGTGTCTTCCACTGTGGGTATAGGATGATGTGTGATTTAGACCCTAGATCCCCTTTTCCTACATCACAATGGTTATACTCTTATTTGTATTTTGTATGTTGGCTTGAAATGATGATTTACTATGTGGAATCCAATTATTGATTGATCTCTTGATTCAAAAAATGGTCAAATCCATACTTCACAGTCATATGACTTAAGGATAACATAATGATTGAGTGGGGATTTTTTTTAATTAAGATTTAATTTAAATTTAGTTAGAATTTTAATTTAAAGTTAATTTTATTTTAATTCAAATATTTTCCAAAATAAAATATGTTAATTCCTATTATATCTTAAATTTCAAAACTAAAATTAAGGGTGAATCACTTTCATGTAATATTAAAACTAGTTTTTGAGAAATGTATTTTTTTTTAAATAATAAAAGTCAGCATTTTATTACATTTTTATAATGTAAACAAACAATATCCATATAAATAGTGTATTTAATTCATATCTATGAATAATTTTATCATGTTAAGTTACTTCATCTAAATTTAATTTTTATTTACTTAGTGTCTTTAATTCACAGTTACATAGTGTTATCATAATGAATTACTACATTTAACACCTAATAAAGTTGCATCAATGATGTTTGTGGCATCAATCTCTTAAATCAGTAGGGAGAAATAAGGTATATAAATAATTTTGTAATTATCTACATTCACTACTTATTCATATCTATGATAGTAAGAAATTCCATTTATATAGGGAAGTTTGTGGGTGACAACAATTTTCTTTCTAAGCAGGTATCATTGATAGACGAAATCTCTTTCATACTTATTTCTTGGTACATGTCATTGACACAATAAATATTTTTCTAAGTATTTCCTTGTACCACACATTCTTCTCTTTCATGTGCTTTAAGATCTCTCTCATTCAAGACCGTGTATTTAGAGAGAACTAGATTCTTCCATAGGTTAGTGGGTATATTGGAATGACACATGTAAAAATGTTTAATATATTGAATTGGTAATATATAGAAAATGATACGTTTTGGAGAGGTAAGGAACCCTCGTATTAGAAAATGACTTTAAATGCTAAAAACCCATGATTCCCCACTCTAACTAGGGAGTCATAAGGAAACATTTGCATATAGAAAACATTGCTCTTCCATACATATGAATTGTCCATCTTCACAAATATAAATGATGATAAATTTAAAACTTTCAACATCAAGAAATATATTTATTTAAAAAAAATTATATCAATTTAGCAACATTCAATCACTTCCCTTCTAACATCTACCAATCTTCCAACTTAGTAACATTCCATTGTCTTAAATTGTGGTCCTATGGAGGGGGGCTTCTTAAAATTCCTCTGTGAGTGTTGTTGATAATTTTTGATAGTTTTAATAAGCTTGAGGCCCATATATTTTTAATATTGGGCAATATATTTTAAGCCCCAAAATGTTAGAAAGATGATGGTTTCATGATTATTTTTTAGCACCAAGGAATGCTGAATCTACAATTATATAGGTAAATCTAAAAATTATTGATTTTTTTTTAAAATTATAGATGAATGACATGTGGTAGAAAAAAATTATGAAGTGGATGAGGGAAATTTTTAAGTCCACCCTAAATAAAATACTCAAATACACAATCTATAAAGTAAGGGCTCCTATTTTCTAGTACAAGATTCTATTTTAAATTGTAGCATACTTCTTTCTTTTCATGGGAACCCCTACTCCACAAAGTTCATGTAGTGGCTCCATAGGACCTCTTAACCATCACTTCTAAATTATAGAGGTATCCATATCTAGATTTAACAACTTTCCAAATCACTTTTTCTTTTTAATAGATTTATGCTACCATTTGTAAACCATAGTTGCACACTAGACATTAGTATTCCTCTTGACACATTATGAAATCTCAAGTTTCACATTCCAAACTTAAGATTTCATAACCCTCACTTAGGACAATGCTTGTAATAATTACATCTCAGCCCATAGGCTTTCTTTTTTCCTCAACCCATAGCCTCACTCAATATCTTCTCCATACAACCATCATACCGATGATTTAGAGTCGGCCTTGGTATAATGTGTGCACGATTAAATCGATCCAAGAACACCCACTATATTCCTTCGAATGTATAAACCAAAAATGGCACATATTTACGCCGAAGGCATATCATATTTGAAAATGTCGGACCTGATTTTTACTACCAACGGTTAATAACTAACTAGAAGCATTGCAATACAGTTATATCAATCTGGTTTGTTCAATTTTTTTAGTCAATTTTTTAATCTTTCCCATTTTCCAATGTTTGAATATTATATCCGTTGAATATTGTACACTATAATCTACTGCCGCCGCTTTATGTTTTCGCTAATTACAACCACCGTATTTTTATTATTTAAAGCCACGCTACAAAATGAGGTTCACATGCTTTAATTCTATTTTGACAAATACCTGATTGATTTCTTCACATTCTTTGTTTAGTGAAATTTTGTTTTTTCTATTTGTGGAATTGAATTTGAGCTTATGGAATATAAGAGAATAATTCGGGGTTACCCAACTCAACAGTTATCTCTTTTTATATTGAAAAATATTAACAAATAGATTTAACATATTAATATATATTTTTACATTAATGTTCTATTTTAATTAGTATTGAAAGGCAAGAAATAAAATTAACAAATAATTTTCATTAAATTATTATGTTTATTTTTACAGTTATCATGGGTAATTTTTTTTGTTATTTTTTGATGAAATTTTAAATAATAATTGCATATTTATGTGTACTTTAAAATATAATATTTTCTAATTTAAATATCTAAAATTATGATTATGTTTATTATTATATATTTTCTTTTATAGTTGCAGTTATCCAATATAAATCTAATATAATATTTAATTAATATTAAAAATATACTTTAATTATAATACATCTTACATTATATATACTATAATTACATTTATTATTATATATACATTATATTATTATTATATTCTATAATACAATTATACAATTATTAGGAGTAATAAACGATATCTCATAGTTTAATTGATCTTTCAATAAATTAGGAGAAAAAGATTATAAGTGTGTTAATATGTTAGAGAATATGTGGTGAATATAATAGTTAATACATAAAATACAATAAAAATATATAATAATATTATTGTATAATAAAAATATAAAATAAAATTAATACTATTAATAATAATAATTAGCTGATAGGCTATATTATGCATGAGGTTTTGGCTTGAAACAAGTCTCACGCTCTGAAACTACCATGGTTTCAGGCCAAACTTTAGTGGTTTGGTGGTCAAGCAAATCGTCAACCGTACTGTCAAGCCAACTTGCAACTCCCGAGGAAGTGTTTTGCAAGTTATTCTTTATCCGATACTTCACATTTACTGTGAGATTGAAGCGTGGCTGTAGGGAGCTATAGTCGAAGTCTCCAGTCCATCGTTGGAAGCTGACTGACTCAATGTCCAGTTGATAATCCACATGCCCACATGCTACCACTATCATCAACCTCCAGCTGGTAATAAAAATCCTACCCATGGCATTAATTTCAATCCTCTTCATTTAATGATGCCGACAAATATCTGCTAACTGGCCGCTTATTATCCCTACAAGAAGAATGAACAGGCTTTGAAGGAGACTACCATTGGAAGCAGAAGCATACATATTTCTCACCAACATTGCAGCAGACTATGCAGAGGGTACATAACATTTGAGGAAATGAATCTAAGCAGAGGGCAGACAAGATCTCAGGCAAAGGAATCTAACCAATCCATGGTAATATGTAGCTTTCAGAAGATGATTATTTATTATTTGAATAATCCATGCTACTTTCTTGCAGATTTTGCCCACTTTCCCTCATATATACTGATAATACCTGATACTCATAGGAAAAAAATCATTCTATATACAAGTTTTGATCTTTTGATCTATTATACTAAATTCAAGGAGGAACCCCTAATCTTCTTTTGATCTGTTATGGTGAATTCAAGGAGGAACCCCTAATCTTCTCCTCGTACTTTTCTAATTTGATCCATGTCTCCCACCTAGCATTCAAAAACACTCAAAATTGACATCTAATAACTCACATTTGAGTATAAGCCTCGCTTTTTGGCCCAGAGTTTCATACATCGTAGTGTAGTACGAAAATGCTGCAAAAACAAAAAATTTGATGGAACACAATACAAGAACCAGTAAGTAATATTATTACAGTATAAAATGCCTACAATGCATCCAAATCCTGTAGGTAAAGTAACATCTCAATAAATAATAAATTATTTGTCCAACAGCTTCATCAAGTACAAACAATGAACAATTAATTGATTTTAGTCAAATAAATAGATTAAACATAAAGCTCGTGATATAGACTTCCTGATGGAAGCTTGAAAACGGAGAACATACAAAACAATATTTTGCAAATTATTTTATAAAGGATTGGTGTTGTTTATTGATACAATACTTCATTGGGAGCCTGTCAAGTTACATATTCAGGCAAATGATTTCTAGTAAGAATATAAAATAACTCACTTCTGGTATAACCCAAAGTGATATGCTCGCATACAAAAAATCAATAGATATCCCTCAGAACTTAAACTTCATGACAGGACCCCAAATCGTTGATTCCAGAAACCATAAACAAAATCCTAAACCAATTTCAATTAACAATGGAGTTGATTGAATTTACGTTTAGGAGATATTAGAAACTGCTCCCCATTGCCAAATGCCTTATCCATAGCATTCGATCCTTTGCTCGCCTATTCGTTCAAATGCTACAAAATTACCTGAGTTGATGGTTGAGCTTACCAAGCTCAAACAGGCATCACTACACTTGAAATTTTAAAAAAGACGTGGTGGAATAGTAGCACTGATATATGAGAAAGTAACAAGCACAGGGAGACTTTTTTAGTTGAGAAACCCATTATAGAGGGAAATGCAGTAAATCTACACACGAGTCACCCTGTTTAATGCCACGTTCCCTGCCTCCACCACCGCATACTGACACGTGGAACTGCTTTTATTTGTTGATTAAGCATAGCACGACCACTTGGCGGTTCACCTTGCTCCTGGGCTTTTCACTATTTTTGACGCCATCTACTTTTCACTGTTTTCACGTTGTCCAAATTCAGCGTAAATAATGTATCTACTTTATTTTCACAAATGCTATAGCATTTAAGTGGAGTAAAAACTCCGAATATAATAAGATCACCATATCTTGTAGGTAACTTTCTCTTAACCAAGTCCTGTCATAACAAAATACGTGGTCAAGTCCTTCAATTAATAATAAATTCAATTGTTGGCGTGGCAACTTGCTTATCTACTACGACCTTTTTAACTTATTTTTTTATATCAAGCATTACCAGTCTGATACTTCAACAAAGGCAGCTCCCTGACATATAACAGTTATATAACTTATTTTCAATAAGGAAAACATAAAAACATTACAAGTGAGATAGAATCGCTAAAAATTAAAGTTTTCGTATTTCTAGATTTTGGTGACATTTGTAATACTTTAGAATAATTGGAAAAATGTTTTCTTGACTGCCACTTCAAATAAGCAACTCGTGTGTTGTATTTAATTTCTGCATGCAAATAAATAATAAATTAGATAGTGAACATAAATTAGACAGTGAACGTGAATTTTGATGTGGTAATCATAACCAACAAACATTTAATTATTTCCAGCCTCGTAAATTTTAATTTTACATTTTTTTTTATAATTTTATATTTATTTAAACAATAATTTAAGAGCCTCAGTTTTTACATTTTTTTAAAAAATTATAGTTAAGTTACTTTTTTTATTATTTAATGTGGTATTCTCTAGTATGGAAAAGTTATAGTTAATGATTTATTTACAATATAATATCCATTAGTATCAAATACTTATCAATTGGATATTTACTTATTTTTATAGTTATTTTCTGATATTCGATCGGGAATAGTGTTGCACATGTAAAGATTACCAATTTGTAATGTATAGTAAATATATAGTAAATGTAATATATAAATAATAAGTTATATGCATAAATGTTTTAAATTTTTTTATTTCTAAATTCATTTGAAAACTTATTATAGTGTAGTTTATGTAATATATAAATTATATATACATATATGTAAATTTCAATAGTATTATTATTTAA
>VDFB02086081.1:320785561-320811310 GCA_007258455.2 Sequoia sempervirens
AAAAAAAAAAAAACTCTAAACCTAATCAACAAGCGAATTCTAGGGCAAAGCAGGACAAGGGACAGCACATAAAACATAAAAACTTCAATCAAAATAATAATCTCTTAACGTGCTAATCTACAAACACATACTGCTGAAAAATGTGAACAGTGAATATTCAGTATTGAATTCTCAGACTCGCAACTGTCTTCTGATTATACCTGAAAAGAAAATACATTGCACTAGAATGGAATTTAATGAAAGAGACTCTATATGTATCCTAGTTAAAATTAGAATAAGTGCTCCCTCCTAAGAATCTAATTAGATAAACTAGATGAGGTGTCAAATAAATTTTCAAGTTAAGCTTACAGCTCACTGGAGTGACATTTAGATTGATTGATCAATCAACTAGTCTGACTAATCAATCAATGTAGTGTAACAGCTAATAACTCCCAATCAAAGTAGTTGAGACTAAGTTCCATCCAAAAATCACTCAAGTCTCACATAGTTTAAGTGGGGGCTAATCTCAAATACTCCTCATATGGTGGGCCTTATACTCCTATATAACTACATCCACTCCATGCTGTTCTTTCAGCTCCACACAGGTCTGGATCTGTTGTTGTCATTGCTGTGCAGTCAATTTGCGAATAGTGACTGAGTAACTCAAGGTGAAAACCTCTTTGTGAGGAAAGGTTTTCCACCAATCCAAGTTTCTCTCTTAGCATCTCAAACTTCTATGTTTCTAACAACTGAGGCAAAAACCTCAACAGAATCAAGTCCCTTTCTCCAAGAGTATCCTCTGGCAATTGGAGTAAGAGTCTTGCCAAGGTCAACTTCCTCTTTCTAAGAGAATCTTTTGGCAATAAATTTATCCTGGTACTCTTCAATGCCCTCTTTCAATTGCATGTGTATGATCCATCGATTATTTCATAGTAGGTTTAGAGACCATCTTTACATAATTGGAAGGACACTCCTCTATCCTGGCATCTTGCCATACCTACTCAATTGGATCAGCAAGTAGCATGTCAGGGTCACCATCTTGAACTCCTCTAGCCAAGTCTTGATTAGGTCCAAAGCAGTGTTTTCAAATGATCACTTGCTGACCATTAAACTCAGTGATACTCTGTAAATCTGTCATGCAAGAAACGAAAGAAGACTCTTTGTTAAACTAGGAACATACAAGCCATCATCTAGCTCAAGAACATCCCTTGAAGGCATGTGAAAGGAGGCAAAGCCCAACATGAATGCCATCTTCTTGTTCTTTAAGTTTGTTGAATGCATTCTTGTTTAAGGTTATGTGTCTGGATGCGCCTCTGTTACCACCCTACACCAGAAACGATGTGTGTCATCATTGCCCAATTCAACACATATGCATCTTCTTGTTCTTTAAGCTTGTTGAATGCATTTTTGCTTAAAGGTAATGTGTCTAGATGTGTGCCTCTGTTGCCACCCTACACCAGAAATGATGTTAATGTATAGGCATGACACCATTAAATTTCTGCAGTCCCTGAAAACTCTTGTTGCTGCTATGTGGTTTTCTTCCACTTAGAACATTGAGATGCATAGTGGCCCATCTTGTGGCACTTGAAACATTTCACACGACTTAAGTCTTTCTTGCCCTTGATCAAAGATATTGATTCTTCTCCTCACCTTTCTAACTCTTCCTAGGTCCTGCTTTCTTACCATCTTCCATCATCTTATCAATGATGACTATATTTTGACCCTCTTCCACTCTAGCAGAAATAGCCTCCAGTTTGGTATCCTTTTGGATAAAATCATCCCAAAGCTTCTCAAAAGTGGGAAGCTTCTCACAAGTGCAAACACCTTTATCAAATGTGTCCCAAGATGGAGAAACCTCATTTATTATGGGCACCAACTCATCATCCTCCACCTTCACCTTAATAAGAGGAAAGCTGATCTCTAACAGATGTGTGTGGCACTGAACTTGTTCTTGAACAATGTCTTGCAGGAAATGTTTACTCTCAAACAGAGTGATCAAGGCATTGTTTATCTTCTTTGCTATGATGCAAAGGATCAAATTGTCCATCAAATCTAGGACGACTTGCTTTATATTGGCCCATTTTTCTTATGTTTGGCAACCTTTATCTCCACAAAACTCCAAAGATTAACCTCCTCCAAAAGCATCTGCAAGCTGTAAAGTTGGAAGTGCTCTCTAGATGTTCACACATTTTCTAAGACTAAGAGTAGTCGTACTTGCAGCTCTTGGAATATGCTAAAACAAATGAGCCGGAAATAACTTAGATTAGGAGAATATCATTGGTGCATATCGACACTCCAATTATTGGTGCACTTAGGGCATTCCTTCCAACAACTTCTCACAGGTCTAGATCACTTCAATCACTGGAGCAAAGGCATCACACCTGCTTAAATAAATTGGCCAGCTATCTCAGGTTAGAACAATCATCCAACTACTGGAAGATCTTGGGCATCATGGGCCCATGGCTAACAACCTACCATAGGTACTTGTGCCTCTCATAGGCATGGATTGGATTGGCTTCAATCATTGAAGCTCAGGGATCACTGACTGAGACCCTTCAACAACTATTTCACAGATAGCAACCCTATCCAATTATGAAAACTTTGGAAGATTTTAGGTTCCATAGTCTTATACTGTGTTAATTTTGAGACCATGGTAAGCAGATTCTGCAATCGGAAAATTCAGTCCTTAAACTAGGTGGCTTTAAGCAAGAAAATTTCAATCAAAACAATAATCTCGAACTTTACTAATCTGCAAACACATATTACTGAAAAATGTGAATGATGAATATACAGGATTGAATTTTCAAACCTACAACTGTTGTCTCATTAAATCTGAAGAGAAATACACTGCACTAGAACAAAATTTTATGAAGAAGGCCATCTGCATCATAATTAAAATTAGAATACGTGCTCTTTAAAAAGAAAGTGCACTAAGAATTTAACTTAGTAAAACAAGATAAGGTGTGAAATAAACTTCCAAGATAAGGTGTGATGCCAAGATTAATTGATCAATCTTTTGCATTTGCATTGATGGTTTGTCATTGATGTCAAAGTTCATGGTGATTCTCATGGTATGCTTTGCAAAGGTGTTGATTTGATGTGTGATGTCAAAGATCATTTCATGTTCCATCTCATACATAAGGTCTATCATACATAAGTTGAGGTTGGTGTAAAGGAAAGATTGATGCCGTGGTGTTGTTGACAATGTATCATAAGTGAATAACCTCAAAGTTGCTTGATCATGCAGAGTTGCTTCAGGTCAAAGATTATTCAGAAAGTTGCTTGCTTGTTGCATGATGATTGGTGCATCCAAAGTTTTGTTCCAAGACAAGGTATGACAGAGTTGCTTGCTTCATCACAAGTGGGGCAAAAGTGATAAGTATTTGCCAAAAGGTGCTTGTTCAGTCAGTTCTTGATGTCCACCATGGATCTGAGAGTATTACTTTAGAGGTTGCTTCATAATATGACAGAGATGCTTCTTGACCTTTAAGGTATTCAATGGATAGGTTTTTGCATAAAGCATATTTGATGAAGTTAGATATGGACAAAGAGATCTGAAGAATCATTGTCAATTAAACATTAGTTGCAAGAGATTTATAGTGGACAAATGAAGGTTGTGGCAATCTCAGGTTAAGAGTTTTGTGTGTACCATTTTCTATATTCCATAACCTAAAACCCTATGGCTGATCTAAAAACCTATGTATATGCTGTACCCTAAGATCTAGGGTTTAAGTCTTTTGAAGACATTTAAAGAGCAATTCACTTTTTGATATATTTGCTCGGTGACCTGATGCGACCTGTTCAAGTTAACTTAAGTTATGTCTTGAGGGGCTTAGGCACGTTGGCAACCGACCCTTTCCCTTGGATGATGCGGACTAAACAAGTCAGAGTCATATATTTGAATGCTCAAAGGAAAATGAAGGCCATGATTTAAAGTTTAGTTTGGCGGGCTCCAAGAATCTAAGGTTGACAGTTGAACTTACAAACGACTATTCTCTTGAGTTCTGCATTTGACAGGAGTTCAACAGTAAAGGTTGTTTAGTTCTTGCTTTACAAATTGCTTGAAGGTGAAAAGGTGATGGTTTTTGGATGGCGCCAAATATAGTTTTGCAATCTATATGACGTTGAAGATCAACAGTTAGTTGTTGAATTTGGGGTTTTTGTTTTTGGAAGATTGAATGAATTTAAAAAAGTGTATGTATGTTTTGATTGAAATATGACAAGGTGGAATAACAGTAATGACTACTGATATTCAAGGAGATTCTCTTATGCAAGGAGAGATGACAGTGATTTGAGTGAAAAGGAGGGTGTATTGGGTTCTTTGAAAATGTGATCTGAACACCGTATCAGTATGAAATCTCTTGTGACTGGAGTGTGATTTATGCTCTGAAAAAGTGAATTGATCTCTCAGCATGACTGCATTCATAGAATGTGTTTTCTTTGCTCAAGGTTAGTGTGATTTGAATGAGATAACAGAAGACTTGAGACAATGAGTATATTTGTTTAACAGTGTTGTGGATGAGCAGATATTTGTGTGATTGAAGGCTCTTGTTGATTAGGGTTGATTGCTAAAATAGAGGGTATGAGTGTGTAAAGGACAGTTTGCATGAAATATATATATATATATATATATATATATATATATATATTTTTTTTTTCACATGTAAGCATAATATGAATGAGATCACAGATGATTGGAGTGACAGGCCAGATGTGTAGCAGAAAGAATTTGTTAATTTGCAGAATTTAGTTTATCAGATTGTCAAAGCATGTTGTGATCAGGTTAGTTAGGGTTTTAACAGAGCAGGAATATAGTTCTTGATTGAAAGATGATCACAAGCAGATTGTGTATATGATGCTTTCTTGATCAGAATATGAAGGTCATTGATGGAGAGAGTATGATTTCAAATTGATGCACTATTTGATCAGTACTTGAAGACTGCCATTGAAGATTGTATGAATTCATATCTGTAAAAGTGATTTGAAGTGAAATTGGGTATCCCTCTGTATATTGTTATTTTCCTTTTTTGAAGATTGTCAACGAGACATGGAGTTTTGCCAGTGAGGCATAGGAATCGGCCAGTGAGGCTTGTAGATTGCCAATGAGGCATATTGTAGCTAGTGAGGCTTGTAGATTTCTAGTAAGGCATATTGTAGCTAGTGAGGCTCGTTGTTAGCCAGTGAGGCACACAACTTGTAATCTGTAAGGTTTTGACCAGTGAGGTCTAATGAAGCTTATGTTCAGAGTGGTTTTTCACCCCTTTAGGGTTTTCCACTCATAAACTTGGTGTTATGTCTTCTCTTAGTGGTTTCTCATATGGTGCTTGATTGGATATCTTTGTTCATATATTACATTCTGATTTGCATGTTAGTATGACTCCCTCCACATTTAGTATCTATAATGTTGAAGTGCTTCAATGGGTGGCTTTGCATAAGCCAAGTGTGTTAAGGATTGAAATTTGATTTGTGATTAGACCACTGATTTACCCTACCTCCCCTCTCAGTGGTCCTGCACTCCAAACTTCCAATCAATGTAGTTCAGAACATGAGACTAAGTTATATCGACAAATAACTCAAATTCTCCTACATAACCAAGTCTTTTCCATGCTGTTATGTCAGCAGCACATTGGTCTGGATCTGCTGCTGTCACTTCTGGATGCACTTTTGTTAGAGTTTTTACTTTTCACCATTTAATAGTAAAGTTTAATTTAATCAAAAGTCAAGGGCCATGTGAAGATTCATGACTATTGAAGGAAAAAAAGGTATATAAGAGACACCAAACAAGGAGAAGGCCATGTGAAGATTCATGAATACTGAAGGAAAAAAAAGGTATATAAGAGACACCAAACAAGGAGAAGGAGCATCATATGAAGAATTCATCTTTTATCATCTGATAATTACTCCTAGAGAGCATGGAATGGCAATTCATTTAATTTGAGGATGAAACCTCTCATGGCAGAAATTGAAGGGTGGAAACTGACAATTTCTCTTGTCAAGTTAAAGGATGAAAACCCCTCACTTGGCAGAATTTGGACCCATTTCAAGACATTTATACAAAGAGAGATAATTGCAAATTAAAAGAAAATATTACATAAGAGACTTGAGAATATGTTTTATATTTATTATTTACAAAACTATGTTATAAGCTTTAAATCTGAAGTATATGTAATCAGAATTATAATTTTTAGGATAAACTAATATTCATAATCAACTATGTAATTATTATTGCGAGTTAGGGTTTATTTATTTAAGGCAAAATAAGGAAAAATTAAAAAGGGACATTATTATACCACTTCAAATTTGTTTTTGTATGTATTTAGTAGGCAAACTTAAAGCACAGAGTTAGTTTTATGTCCAATTTTTGACTCACTATCTCTTTATATCTAAGCAATCTTTGTCAACCTTTTTTTAACCTTTTTTCTTTTTTGATCTGCACAAAAATTTAAAATTGTTATCAAGGTATTTTGATCTGAATTCAGTCTTTTAACTGAATTTCCTATCTTATACTTTGTTTTTACTATTGCAATATTAAATATTATACTTCTGTTATCACTATTGCAGTATTAAAGATGAGGAGATGGATGATGAAGAAATAGCCAAGCAACTAGCAAAAGCTATAAAAGTTTCTTTATCTGAAGCTCCAAATAAACAGTAAGTACGCTTTTCTATTTGCTGAAGAATTTGATAAGTTTTCTTATTAATCACATGTAAAGCCACCATTTTGAAATTACTGCAAAATCTGGGATTTTTTTTAAAATGAAGACATTTATGTTATCTCAGAATACATAGCATAAAAGTAAAAATTTAAAACGAATATATTTATGTTATCTCAAAATACATAGCATAAAAGTAGTCAGTAAATAACTGTAGGATTTTGTCCGCTTGGTGCACCTTAAAAAATAGTAAATTGAATTCCCTACTTGCTAATCTTTAGATGTACAGCTTGAAATCCAAGGCAACTCAAGTACATCTGACATCAGGAGCTAAAGATTATACCTCACTTCCTTTACTAAGTTTTTCACTGATTCAAACAGACCATTTACAAATTACTTTCAATATGGTGACACTAGCTGACACATGTAATATGAAATCTCAATTTCTCAAGGTCTTCTTACTAACATCACTTAGAATGGGGTGAGAATTGCTGCTATGTATGTGATTCTGTATTCGGATGATATTGTTTTTAGGATCTTACTACTAAAGACTCCATATTAGAGGTCGTTTGGTTGAAACCAAAGGTGGATAGGATTGGAGATCCTTGTTGAACAATATATAAGGCAAATGGAAAAGTAATTCCCTTGTGGACTCCACAAATTATCTGTCAGACAACAAGGTGTCTCACTTGGCAGTGACCTAAAAAACTACCATTACCAAACATGGTGATCATTTGCAGATTAAATGGTCTCTTTCTCTCTTTAAAATTATGGTCTTTTACCGATGCAATCAATTCCTGCTTGTAGTCAACTAACTTCATTCCGTCCACAAAAAGATCAGGTATTATCAGATTTCATGATCTGTGTCTTCATTTATGGATAGAGGAATTATTGGTGAGAAATATTGAATGTCTAGAGAAATTGCTCTGCATTGCATATACCATTAAAGAGAACAATTTTAAAGCTTGTATCAAGACCAATAACTAATTGGATTTAAATAAATCTGTATCTGAATAAATTGAACTATCCTTCACACGAGACAATTGGCTTCAAAAGCTCAACTGTTACAATGCTAGTTTTAGGCTTAAAATTACAACAGACACAGGCATTAAGTTATATTTTGTCCAAATCAGTATTTCATCTTCTGAAATTTTCTCCAAACCAAGATAGCTACCAGCTATATTCCAAAATTAGTGGGAGGCTTAAAGGCTCTGTTATGAACCTTTTTATTCTGTGCTAACAATAATTGTTGGGCAGTGGACCTAGCCCACTTTGTTTATGTAAGTACACAAAATCTTTAGGATGTGGGTTTACCAATCCACTTTTTTGGTCAATGATTTAGTTTCAATATATCTTAAAATGTTTTGAAGGATTTGGTGGATATTCATAACCCAGAATTTGGCATCCAAGACCACTAAAATGACTGGTTTGAGTATGAGGAGACCGAGGTAGCTGAGATATTTGCTGTTATTTGTTTGGATTTGACCAAAGAAACAAGTGATTGAAGGCACTTGGTTGGTATGGTTGTTGCGAGAAAGAAATAAACATGAGGACCCCATGAATGAGAAGCAGTAAGCACCTAATTGACAATTTAAAACACCAATACCATTGATATCTGAGTAGCAGTAACCCAGTGTTTTTTCAATTTTTAGAAGGAGACAATACCAATTTAAAGATGTTTGGATACCTCCTTGTAAGATATGCGAAGACAATGAATGGTTTTACGCTAACTAATGTCTCTCTGGTTACGAATAACTCACTTTGGGCTTTTGGTAGTTTAGCTCCAATGAAGAAAAAAGTTGGATGATGATATATGATAAAGATGGAATGAATATTTACCAATCTCTACAGCTTACAAGATTCATGTGCTCACATTTATATTCAAGAGAGCAGAAACTACAAGCAAAAAGGAAAGGGGACTCAGTGGCAACCATGTCTAGTTGTTCAGTTCAATGCATCAGATCAAGAAAGAGTGTTCCATAATGTGCCTCTGCAGCAAGTTGTGTTGAAATATGGCCTTGATTCATTGTACACAGTTGGAATCCTAATTTGTTTGGTGTCTACATTGGAAGAGTGTTGTTTTCTGTGGCAAAGAGTGTTACAACAAGCCATGGAGAAAAAATGGGCAACAACATTGTTGTGTGAAAATCATATATATAAGGAGTAGAGAATATGTGCCACTTGGTTTATTATCCCACATGATTAATTTTATAGCTCACAACAGAGAATCTGTCAAATTTTTCATTTTCATTTTTGTGAGACAGTGATTGAGAAAGTCCTTGCAGATGGGAGCAAAATGACGAGTAAAACTTAGTTTTGTTCTTGTTGTCTTCTTACTCTTTTGAGTGGAGTTCTATCATAATGTTAAAAAACCATCAATGAGCAAATTCTGGTTGACCAATTTTGGAGCTGCTATCATATTTGGACGTCTCTGATTTTTCAAGTAACCATAAATTTATCTTGAGCTTTGAAGTTTATAGGCCTTTAAAATTTCAACAAGTACTTATTTTAAAATAGAAACCTGGTCATAAATGACAGGCTTGATTTTAATTGCAGACACCAAGGGAAATTCAGTTGTTTACTTTATATAAAGATGATTATTTCCAAATGGCTTGAACTGTACATTTTTTAGAAGAATTTCCTTAAAAGGAAAGCAAGAGTGCCTTGCCAAATAATTAATAATTAATAAACCATGGCTAATTCAAGCCAAGGACTATTGCTACAAACTGGAATATGTGTCTTAATAGGTTGAAATCCGGGGCCAAGGTCTATCTTCATTATGGTTTTTTAATACAACATTAATTCTTACACTATCTAAGCATTGCAGGTCCAGTGCTTTTGTATTTTGGTGTTCCTAAAATGATGTGACACATGCTAGGGTAGTAGGTTTTCAAATCCCTTTCTTAAAGATATTGATTGGGAAAAAATCATCTTACTGTGGGTACATCCATGCTATGTGTGGGCATTGATATTATAGCTTGACAGCAGATGAGGCTTCAATTTCTTTTCTTAATTGATTTTTTGAACCTTGTGTTTCATTTTTTTCATCAAGCAACTTTATTTTTTGATCTGAAAAGTATATTTTTTGTTTCATGTTTCTTTGAAGGATTATATCACATGGTAAGCACATGGGAGGCATTGTAACTGCATTCAAGGTTAAGGGATCCGATGCAGTGGAGGACAATATTGTGCAATTGGAAACATCTAAAGGCAAAGGGTAGAGCTTTTATATTTTTTGCTTAAAAATTAATGATGGTTATTTTTTCAAAGTAGGCAAGTTTATCATAGAGGTTAAGAAGGTATCAATAAAATTATATATATTCTTTCATTGTTCTATGATTTTATGCAAGAATAAATGAAATGTCATTACACTAATTTTCATTTTATATGGTATCAGTCTGTCACCAGGACCAGATGAAAAAAAATCTTGGACACCTGAAATGCATTTCACTTCATCTACCATAAGAAGTAAGTGTGATTCAGAGAAATCTATTAATCAATCAGATCAAGAACTTAATAAACCTTTGATAAAAGCCTCGGCATGGAAGATTGAAAAGCAGCTCCAGGATGGACTTCTAGTTCCACCAACAAATCCAAGAAAACTGAACAAATTGGTCCGGAAGCAAGTCAAAGACACTTTAGGGGCTAAATGGTAATTTGTTTAAAGTGTTTTAAGGTAAATAGATGTGCAATTCTGAACAATTTAGGTTGTTGATGGAAGTGACATGTTTGCATCAATAGGTTTGACATGCCAGCACAGATCATCACTCCTGAATTGAAGAAGGATCTCCAATTAGTGAAGGTAGTGATTACTCTTCAACGAAATGGCTGATTTGGTTTTATTATTTTAAATGAAAACTAAGAACTTATAGGATGTGGTTGTGATCTTGGACGGCTGATTGTTTTCCACCAATAGCATGTGAGGATTTTGTTAAACACGAGTTATTGACTATTTTTTTTTGTTGTGATACAGTTGAGAAGTGTTGTCGATCCTAAAAGACATTACAAGGCAGATGATTCCAAAGGCCTTCCTAAGTATTTTCAGGTAAGTAATGATATTCTGGATGGCCTTAGATACTGTTTAGTAATATGTTTGTCATTCTTCCTATAGTTGTGGGTGGATATAAATTGTTTTATTCTCCCTTGGTTTTGTACTCTTCAGGTGGGGACTGTCATAGAACCTCCTACAGAATTTTACTCGGCAAGGCTGACAAAGAAAGAGCATAAGCCGACTATTGCAGATGAACTTCTTTCTAATCGTGATCTTGGTCGATATAGGTGAGGCTGATCATCCATTATTTTTCCCTTTTTTAATACTAACCTTTAAGAAATGATTCCAATCTCTTGTTTAATCCATGATCTTATCTATTATGTGGAAGCTTAGAGAGTTCAACATCTTGTAATGTTATTCTAAATGCCAGTGAAATTTTTCTGATTTACGGAAGTATGGAATTATATGGTGCTTGAATCCCTTTTGTTTGGTTGTTCAATGTTCTGATTCCTTTAAAATGATTAATTTCTCCAACAGGAAACGCAAGTTTGCAGAGATTGGAGAACAGAAAAATGTTGTTTCCAGAAAAGGTCGGAAGCTGAAAAAATATCCTCATAAGCAGAGAAGATAATTTTGTATACTGTTTATTTCAAAATAATATATTAATTTTCTATGCATATAATACAAAAGAATTTGCGTCATATTATTGTGAGCATTATCCATGTTTAATATGGAATTAGGTCCGGTTCCATAGCATCAACTTCGATGATATAAAATGTATCTTTCTTTTGAAATTTGTAGAATATGGGAATAGTAACTTAAACATATTAAATACAATTATAGTATATAATTTCTAAATTCTTTAGACAAGTTGGAGTAGAGTAGTCATCCATGTGCACCATAATTTTATAGGATTCAAACAATGAAGATGACGAGCCAAAACTATGGGTCCCTTACATAAGCAACAAAAGATTTTGAAGATTGGCTCTTTAGTTACATAGAGCCCAGGTTATGATGAACGCCTATTATGATTAGTCTAAAAAAATAATTAGAGTAATCTGTAAGTATCAGGATTAGTCAGAGTTCATTAGGGAAACTTTTGTTGGTCTCCTTGAATTGACAATTTTCTAACTGTTGGTCTGCAAAAATGGAGTGGGTTCATCACAACTACAAAAGTATGGAATTTGAAGCGAACAGTCTGATGTTTTGACTGTGAAATCATTTGCATGTGCAAAAGGGATAGGTTTTTCATGATAATAGAGATATAGAAATTGAAGCAAATAGTTAGATGTCTCTTCTAGTTCCACATTTGAGACCTTCTAGTGCACGAGGGGGACATTTGACATCTTTTTCAAACAAGAGGGTGTTGGATTGTATCATGGGAGGTAGATTTGAGTGTCATAAAAATCAAAAGTAGTTTGTGCAAAATGTTCAAAAAAACTAATGACGCTCTTGCTGCTTGTCAAAACCCCCTCTGCATTTCAATGTGTTTTTTCCATCACTCCTCGCTGCTGCTGTGGTGACAACTTTGGCATGTTGACAATGTCCCTCTTGGTAAGGATTCTTTTGCCACTGTTCTTGCATCTTTTGAGATTGTTTTTGTTGGCTCTGGCCCTTATCCTCGTCCATTGGGCTGTGATGAGACCCTTGGTTGTATTGCGGGCATTCCTAATTTGTCTTGCTCTCCACCTCTTGGTGGGAAGTTTGTTCCCTGGGTGGTGTCTTCTCTTGGCGTGGATGTAGGTGTTTTATTTAGAGGGTTCTAGTCTAGCTATGATCACCTACAATGCTTTTATTGCTTTGTCTTGCTATGGTTCTACATATAGGCAACATAAATCTTTTGTTGTAGTTGCACAAGGTAATGATTCTGGATCTCGAAAGGGATCATTGTTGTTGCCTGTGTTGCTAATCTCCCTATTATTTCTTTTGGGGAGGAAGTGATTTAGAGTGAAGATATTTTTGCCTCCCATGCATTGATTTGTAGATTTAATCAGTTTTGGCCATGCCTCGACCTAAATTTTTGGGTTTCCCCTACTAGCTTAGCTTAGCTTCTACTGCATTAGAGAATGGATCTACTCTTACATTTGTGTTAACCTCTGATTTAAATTTCTTTGCAGAGTCATTCTTGCCCATAAAGAAACTAGTGGTTTAAGGCTAGCTAAGCAATGGGAATATTTTCACAAGAAAGTTAAAACAAAAATAATAGGTTCTTCAATGCGGAAATGTATGCATTTGAGGCGCTTCAATACAAAATTTCAATGGCACTAGCTATTTTGACAAAATGCCTCAAAGAAATTTGGCCAGCATCATCATGGCCATGACCTTAGATGGCACTTGAAAGAAAGGTAAGATGAATTGATGGGATTGTTTTTACATTGAAATATGATTTCTCCGATGCAAAAATAGCCCTTCGAATGGAGGGTTGAATAAATTCAAATAGACAACTCAAAATAATGTTAAGCCAATGTTCTCAAAGTAGTAAGATAGGATGATTATAAATGTGCTATATCCAAATGCCCAAAGAGAACACCAACGAGATAAGATTCGGCTAAATATGGAAAAGAAAGTGGAAAAGATTACTAAAGTGACACCAAACAAATGATCATCGCTCAGAAAACACGTTAGGGATTAAGAACCCATGGGCAACAATCACATCCACATCTAGAACCCAAAAGTTTCCCCTTATCGAACTCTTGGATGAGTTGGCCGATGAATACATCTAAAAATTATTTTACCAATCTTTCTGTATCACATCCTCTCATGCACAACCAAGGGTATTGTCTCTCATTATTCTAAATGAGAAGCCATAAGATTATTAAGCAAGGATTTTATTAGTCTTATCAGAAACCACTACAAGTTAAAAATTTGTCACTTCTAAAATTTCTTATTATCATTTTTTCATGAAATGAAAATAGGGATTACCTCAACCAGTAATCACTTGAAAGATTGACAAAATCATCAAATCCTCAAAATACCTCCAAACACTTACCAATACATCTATGTTGCCAACACTATGTATGTTTTGTAATTTTTTTAAGTTTCCTCGATTAGAAGTAGATGTGTTAAAAATGAAGAGGAAAGTCCCATTGAGCGTACCAAATGTAAATATGAAACTATAATAAAACTATAAGTTGAAAATAATATTAAGAAATAATTATTCTAATATCACAGACAAAACTTCGATAGGGTGTGAAGTGAATATGCTATCGGTTTTAATAATTGAATGTTTGTTGCTTATTTTTGTAGTAGCTACTTGCTCCATTCAAGATGGGACGGATGAAATGAAGGGTTAAGATCCAATTTATAGAATTTTTGAGTGGAAATTAAATGATGGAGATTTATCTCAGATCATGACCTTCCATGATTGGTGGATGTGATGGAGAGAGGTGACAATTAATTTTTAGAATGGGTGGAAATGACTAGGTAGTTAACTCGTTTTGTTACGGAGTTGATAATTATTGTTTTTTAATTAATTTTCAATCTTAATTTGGTCAAATTGATTGGCTTGTTAATGGATTTGATTGATGGGTTAACTGAATTAATTATTTAATTAACTATTTTTATTGGATAGCTAAATCATGAGTTGTAATTTGGGATTTAAATTAATTTATTAGTGGATAACATGGAAAATTATTTATTTTAAATAAATCAAATAATAAATATTATTTAATTAATTTAGTTGTGATAAATTAATGGACTTGGGATAATATTAATTATTTTAATAGATTAAGAGGTGGAAATTGCAAAAAATAGTTTATATATGATTTCAATGTCTACAAGAACATTAAGTTTATGAGTTTGGTTGTTGGTGGGAGCCAAAAATTGAATTTCAAGCTAGATAGTAGTGTCCATGAACATTGGCATGTTAATGCTACAGGTAGGGGAACTAATGTCCTCCAAGAAATAGGTCTCTCAATCATAAGAGAAGGTTGGTACAAGAAGGGAAGTTTAGGACTTTTAGTGTATCACAACCACGATAGGGTTTAGGTAGAGAAATAGGTAAATTACATCCTAGATATAATTAAAGGGGAGCTAGACACAAAAATGAGTATAAAAGCTTAAGGTGAAAAGTGTAGAGTATTAAATTTTGGACCTCATATTTTGCCTCCAATAGTAGGATCACAAAATCAAGTGAGAAAGTGTGCTAAAATGAATACGTTGTAGATTGCAATACAAATGATAACATAAAAGGATATATGAGAGCTATCCTCTACGTTTTGTCTTCGATCTTTCCTTCATTCTAGCATGAACTCCAAACCTATAATACACTCACTAGTTATTGATTGCGAAGAAATATTCTAACAAGAAATAAAAAGCAAAATGCTAGAAAGGAAGTTACACACTTCTAATTTACAATATGCTATTTACTTAAATAAGTAGAAAGGAAAGGAATAGAGCATGGGGATCTATCAAGGATCTCAAGTGTAGCAATAAGAAGCTACAAGATAGACGAGAAAGGAAGTTGGAAATGGATGTGAAGGAACCACCTAGATGCATAATTGTTATAAATGAACCACCTTGGCATGGGTTTGACTATGTAGGGGCTACCAAGATATAGAGTTGGAAAGGAAATTGTGGTTGACTAGGAGCTCTTGGAATCATAATGAGGCCAAACATTGGTACTTGGATCATATCTTGGTAAAAAAGACAATAAAAATTGTTACAATGACAATGACAATAAAACTAGTAGAGAGACCATAAATTGCCAAAATTATGGTAACTAAAATCAAAGATGTAGAGGGGTAGGGTATGTATGCCTTTAAAATTTATTAGCTATGAGAGAAGATGATAAATTTAATGGGGATGGTAATAGAGAAAGGAATACCCTCCAAGGTGTAAATGGGGATTCATTAGAGAATAGAAAGGGGGGAATGAGAAAGAAAGTTTTGTGCTCAATAATTAGATCATAATGTTGCCTCTAAGGGAAGGGTGAAGAGAAAAAAGTCATAATAGAAATATAAAACATGTGTATTAGAATAATAATAAATGTGAAAAGGAAAAACATGGAATATAATAAGAGCATAGGCTAAGGTAATGTGTCTTGGAAGAAAATCTAGAGTTTCCCCCCACGGAGAGGGAAAAGAGAACAAGAAACAAAAATGCTAGGTTGTAGAAAAAATAGCAGTATGAGCATATCATTCACAAGAAGGTGTGTAGTTGTATCATGTAGAGGTTTAAGAGAGTGCAAATAGAATATGAACACATGTTAAAGGGACATAAGAGAGCAAGGAGTAAGCAAGTGTAGAGAAAGAGGAATATGTGAATCACTATATAGAATATAGAAAAAGGGAACTAACATGAGTAAAAAAAGAGACATAGGGAGAGAAGCATATCATGTTGAAAGGATATATGGTGTATTTGAGTGGAACCAATAAAGGGAATAAGGTACGATTAAATTATTGTATAACATGTGATTAAAGGATGTTGGAAAACAATGCATGTATGTAGAAGGCATTCATAAGAAAATCAAAAGAGGAATAAATTATATAGTTGAGTAATAGAAAGGAATGTAACATTTGAAGAAGCATGAAAAGTAAATCAAACATAAACACATGGGAGATTGTCATGGAAAAAATACTGAAAAGAAAAGAAAGCAACGTAGGCAACATAATCATTGAAAAGTATGTATGAAACAATGGAATTTGAAAAAAAAAAGACATAAAGGAATACCATATGAAACAATGAGCTTTGGAAATGAACGAAAAAGGAATATTGGAAAAAAAACTAGTAAATATTACATAGAAGCAAGGGCATGCATATCAAAAGAAATAAAATATAAAAGAGCAAGTGGAATGAAATATGAACACTATACAAGGAACCATGAGTAGTACCAAAAATATCAAGGACATAGGAGGGTGTTGTTTGAAATTTTGAAAACTCAAAATTTTAAACTTTTCCCTTGTTCCGAAGTGTTATCCTGTCTAATCCAAACCCCAAACCAGGATAACATTGGATAGTTGCATGAGAATTGACTTTAAGAGGAATACCCTATGTTAAAATGATTAAATGTATTAAATGCCATGAACCAACTAAAAAAATGATTCTTTGATATATTAAGAAGAAGCAAATGTGCTTCTTATAGATTACAATTTAGATGTTGCTAAAACAAAGTTTCTAAAATATAAACACAAATCGAAGAAAAAAATAGAAACTAATCTAAACTAATAGTTTACAAGATTACAATATTGAGCATTAATAAACTAAGTAAATATTAATTTAATACCCTCCCTTAATGCTCAATCTATCAACTATACCAAGGTGGCCCCTAAATTTGACAAACTTATCTGGGCTCAGAGACTTGGTGAGAATATCAACAATCCGATCCTCTGTTGGAACATACTACAATACTACTAATCCATCTTCGACAAACTAGCAGATGAAATGATAATGAAGTTCAACATGGTTTGTCCATTCATGGAAGACTGGATTTTTGGCGAGTTTCAACGCCTCTTGATTGTCACAATACGGGGGGAAGGCCTTGCTTGAGACATTTGCATGTCAGAAAGCACCCTTCGAAGCTAAACTGCCTTACAAGCTACTTTAACAGTTCCCCGATATTCAACTTTAGTAATGGTGCAATTGCGACTCTCAACGACACCATTCTACTGAGGGGTGTATGGTGTGGTAAATTGGTGCTTAATGCCATATGCAACACAAAATTTGGAGAAGTCATTAGAACAAAACTCCCCCCCATTATCAGACCTAAGAATGACTATTGGAGAGCCTAACTCTATTTCAACTAAGGCCTTAAATTGCTGAGATATACCAAACACTTCTGACTTGTTTTTAAGAAAGTACACCCACATTCTTCCACTAAAATCATCAACAAATAACAAAAAATACTTACAACTAGTAACTGAAGGAGTGTTCATTGGGCCACATAAATAAGTGTGAACCAACTGTAATACCTTGGAAGCTCGCCATGAGTCACCATCTGAAAATGGAATCCAATGTTGCTTTCTAGCCTGACAAGCCTCACATAATCTATGATTTTGAGTCTGAATCGTAGGTAGACTACCAACCAAATCATCTTGAGATAAGAGAGATATTGCATGTTTAGGTGCCCATAACGCATGCCAAAGGTTGCTGATGGGAGTGCTCCTGCTACCCTAGCATGCTCTTGAGAATCACCATAATCAACAAGTCTATATAGACCATGATCCTCAAGTCCTTGTACAATTGTAGTGCGAGTCTCTCTATCAACAATACTGCATGTATGCATGCTGGAAACAATATCTAGCTGAGGAGAGTGTGTCATGATCTGACTAACTGAAAGTAAATTTAGCTCCATGCCAAGTACAAAGTATACATTGAGAAATATTAAATTTCTCCCTTAGAATGAATTTCCACATTGCCCTTTCCAACAACAGTATACTCCTCACCTCCTCCAAATATAACAAAATCTCTGAATGGCGTGTACTCAACGAACTAATCTTGATGATGAGTGAAGTGTCAAGATGCATCTAAATCAATATACCAGACATAGAGTTTAATAGGATCTGCTGGACTTTTGGCCATAAAGGCATAGAATGCAGACTCCTTCTGCTTAGTGTGCTTTGCAACATGGGCTTTAGGGTTCGACTCTCCTTGCTTGTTCTGTTTAGAAGCCAAACGTTTTCGACAATCTTTCTTCATGTGATAATACTTATGACAATAGTTGCACTGAACATTCTTCTTCTTGGAAGAATCTTGAGATTGCGCTTGACTGGTCTACTGAGAGGGCCGATTCTTGCCATTATTTTTCTGAAATGTCTTGGCAAGAAATGCTTGATTTGTGGAGCATGAACTAGCACCTCTACTGAACTGTTGTTTCCAACGATCCTGCTGCAGAAGTATAGTGCAAAGATCTGAAAACTTCAAATCAACATTAGCTAAGGTAATGTTGAGTGTCTCAATAAAGTACTCATAATATTTTGGTATACTCTTTAGAGTGATGACTACCATATCTTCCTCCTCCACTTTTTGACCAATAGCCTCTAGCTGATCATGGATGTCCTTGATTTTTGTCTAGTGTGCCTGCAAAGTAGTCTTCTCATCCATCATGATTGAGAACAACATGTTTTTTAGAAAGAACACAAGACTCTTGTCGGATGTTTCATGAAGAATTTTCAGAAGATCCCAAATTTCTTTATCTAATTTACTAGACAGTACCTGAGGCAACTGGTCATCAATAACCAACAATTTAATAAGCATCATGGCTTCTCGATTTTTCTCATCAAAATTTTCTTAATCTTTACCTGCCGTTGTAGGACATTTAATATTGCGTAGGAACAATCTGATCCAAGACTGATATTCAAATATCGTCATCATATGCTACTTCTAGGGGTTGTAGTTGCTGTCAGTTCAACGTCTAACTGCCCTCCAACATAATGTGGAGAAGCCATGTGTCACAGGTTTGGACATAGCATCTTTGTAAACAAAATCCGATAGATAAGAGGCACAAAACCCCACGAGTAGAAATTTATTAGAAAAAGACGACATAAAACTTGAGGTAAAGACAAAATAGCCGGCACAGAGAAATAATATTCGGAACTCGTCAAGATCACGAGGAAAGAATACGAGCAACATATAGAGACAAAATTCTCTAGCAGTCACAATTTTCTGCGCGCTGTTCAAACGCATTTCTGGGCCTTTTTTTGGTGGGCGTTGGATCTTTCAGAGATTTCTACTCTTCACGGGTTTCTGCCCTTGTTTCTGCTCGTGATCTTGTTTGCTATGTGACAGGTTTTAAAGCTTTTCTGGGCAAATTTTCTCAAATATCGTGGACATATTTTCTGCTTTTCTATGTCTGGTTGGACGGGTTTTGTCAAGCCTATCATTTTCCTCATAGTGGTGCTCAAAAAAATCACGACTAGAAACCCTCGCGCACGACAAAGACAAGAAAATCGCGAAGAAAAACACTAGAGAAGGGTCACGATTTGCAGGTATGATAGAAACCTGCGCCGGAAAATAACGACGTGACCATGATTTTTAAGAAAATCACGTGCAGAAAAACGTGTTTATTTTTGATGAAAACGCCCAAACACTAAGTCGCGCGCGGAAAAAAGAAAGAAAATCGAGCAATTATGAACAAAGAAGCGCCCCCCCAAAAAATACCAGACGTGATTCAGGGATACTTCTTTTAATTGCGATTTAAAACAAATTCCCACTCAATCATGCTCTGATACCATGAAACAATGATTGAAACCTTTGATATATTAAGAAAAGCAAACATGCTTCTTATAGATTACAATTCAGATGTTGCTAAAACAAAGTTTCTAAAATAGAAATAGAAATCGAAAAAAATAATAGAAACTAATCTAAACTAATAGTTAACAAGATTACAATATTGAGGATTAATAAACTAAGTAAATATTAATTTAATACCATTGACTTTCAACTGTAAGGGATTATCAAAATGTTAAAAGATAAGTCAATAAAAGTAATAAAATTGGATAGAAATGAAAATCGATGTCAAATTGACTAATGATGATGTAGAATTTGGGGTGGTAATTTGAGAAGGGTATGCCAACCTTGAGTGTGTCAGTTCAGACAAAATAAAATAAAGACATTACAAGTAGAATTCATTGAATCATAAGAGAGTACACATGATGTTTTCAATAAAATTCCCAACCAAAACCTTTTTCATATAAGATAATGATTGCGAAATATGAATAATTATATAATTCAAGTAAAAGGAGATGCAACAGAACAGAAAGCAATTCCAAAGGAATATAATGATAAATGTAAAGAAATAGAAGAGAACTTGATGACCCCATGTGAGACTCATGTCATGATTTAAATTGTATACCAAAAAAGTCGCAATCCGAGTTTCACATTAATGATATAGAGAAGAATATAGATACAAGCCTCTCGATTGGTTCTAAAGTGACTGTTTGTAAAGTTGTAAAGGATAGCTCATCATTACTGGAGTCAACACCAAGAAATGGATTTTAACATTGAGAATGTAACAGGGGACCGATGTCATATAATAGCTTATCTTAAAATTTCCCACCTAGTCAGACTTCGAGTGGAACAAAAGCTTACATGGCTTTTGCAAAATTTAAATCTCCAAGGTCCAATACAACCCCTTCCAAATTTTGATCTACACTAGTTCATACTGCAGTATATTTCGACAAAATTGCCAATGTTATATCATGTTCTAATCGGAGATTTAGTAAGATTTTAGAACCAATGTCAGGCCCCGACAAGGTTCTTAACCTTTTTATAAAAAACTGTAGAGAAGGCCCGAGCTGCGTAGCATTGATTGATATTAAAGTTTAACATTCATTGATTAAGGAATAGATATGTGTTTGAATAAAAATTTTTTGGGTTTGATTGTGTTGTTTTTTTATTAACTTTTTTTCAGTTTTTTTAATTTTGATCATAGATCATATAATGTGATTCAAAGCAATGATGAAAAACGACGACACAATCAAATCTAAATTTAGATATCAATAGATATGTGTTTCAGATACATTTCACCCCAAAAAAATAGTAGCCAACATTGTCATAACACAACAATCTTTTGATGGAAGGTTAAATATTATCTACCCCATGAATATAAACAACAAAAAGAGGTGATGTTGCTTGCTGTTAATCTTGGAAGCTCAGACTATCAAGCATTTAAGCCTGAGAAGAAAAGACTGCTCTGATAGTACTCCAGGCGTTGTTGCTCGGTCACAATTGCAACTCAAATTTACTGAACTTTGGAAATCTACAACCCTGGAAGCTGTTGGATCAGATCCAAGACCAATTTTATCTGGATAATAACTGAGCAAAGGTATCCAGAATAGACAATACGAATGGTATAATGACTATAGGAAGGGGGAGGTTTGTGTACTAAGATTTTTTGAGGAATCACTATATGGTGTTGAAGCACATCTTTGGATAGCCACACATGAATGGTTTGTGAATATAAGACTTTAAAACCGTGACGAAGAACATTTGCAAGCAACCTTCATTCTTTTCGAATATACTTTTCAAAAAGATTAATGTGGAGGATACAGGGGTGGTGACAAGGGACCAACTTATTTCTTACTAGATTAACAAGCAAATGGTGACCATGGATCAACCAAGCCAAAATTTCAAAATTTTGAAACAACAAAATAAAGAATTATCTTAGTTGGGATGATTCCAAGCCTCTATTGAGAGAGCTTTTGGCTACTCATCAAGGATTGGAATTTTTGCAGAATACACGAGTTTCAAGAAAGATATAAGAAAACATGACTTAGAGGATTTCTTTTACTACATAAATAAGTCTGGAATCAACTACATTGCGCTACGGGATCTGAAGCAAGGCAAGTTGTCAGGAAGCGTTTTCAATATTATTTTTAATCTCAACAAATTTATGGCTTTTGAAGCTCTACATCCATTACTTATTTGCCGAGAATGGGAGGATCCAACATTGACGGAGTGGGATTGTTTTTCACACAAAGAAATATATCAAACTGTCTATGGAAGAAGATGCTGAGGACGCTTCTAATGGTATTGTGTAAGTCCGGGATGAATCTCTTGAGGCTCCTGTTTGAATTAAAATTTGTCACCGAATGGATGAAATAATGTTTGGACATTTCAAATTTCTGAAATGATGATTCATGGTGGGAATGGCTGCTGGTTTGGTTAAATGCATTATTTCAGATTTATGCAGATGTTGCTAGCACAGGATATTTATGCCTAGCATATATAGATTTTGTGTTCTTCTTGGTCAGAATTATTATAATTTTGAGTCTATCTCTCGGTTTCCATAGGTTCTCAAAGGCACAGGGAATTTGAAAGGCCTTTAAAATATATACAATAAAGAGACAGAAGGGGATGGAAAGAAACGATTATGAGTGGGAAGGAGTAGTTATAGAAGAGATTTTCATTTGTAATAAGGGGGCTTTTTGGCGGTTCTAGAAAGGGGGAGAGCGGTGTACAGGGGTTAAATCATTCTGATACAGGAGTGGACAAGTTTGTGTGCTTGCTAATCTTTTGAATTTTTTAAATAAATAATCAATTTTGAGAGTCTGTGTGTTATTAATATTGATTATGAAGTTATTGTTCTTGTGCGTGCAGTAATTATTTTTGAACTTTCAGTCTTTTCGTGTTAGTTTGTAGATCAATTTCGTTGGATATTGATGGATCAATATTGAAATAGTGTTTTAGTCTTTGAGCTAATTGTTGTTTTGATGCTAAGTTTGTGATTTATCATAAATACACATCTAGATCATTGAATTAACTATCTGTGGATTGTTATTCAGTTATCCTTTTTCAAGGTTATTTTATTCATTTGCAGTCTTACCTTTCCTGCTTTTTGGTTAAAAGCACACCCTTTTAAAATTTGAATTTCCTAATATGAGGGAGCTGCTCCTTTCAAACACAAAGGATAATTGTTAATCTAATAGCAATCTCTCCATTTGTTGGTACATATTGTCGCTGCCTATTGGACGAGTTAGTTAATTCTTGCATCGATAAAACCATTTACCAACAGAGGGAAATCAGTTAAGAAGATGTGTGTGTGTGTATAAAGAGAATATCAAGAAACCTATAGGTTTAGGGTTAGTGAAAATTTATGTTAGTTTGAAAAGAAAGGAGCTGGGGTCTAGGGGAAACCCATAATTTATTTTGAGGCTTGGGTGGAGAGGGATGTTGATGTGCTAGAGATTATTGAAGGGTTGCAATGTTGGGAGTGGGTTAGGCAATGGAAGGGTAGAAATAGGAGGAAGAACACACACTTTAGGTTAAGAAGGGGGTCCTTTGCTCCTAGGTTTGGGTTTAAGTCTAGTAGGGTGTGTAACAATAATCAAAATGGATGGAAGACAAGGAGTAGGAAAAAATATTAGATGTATGAGGAGGAGGTGAAGGGGAATTAACTCTATGGAATGAGGTGACCAAAGGGGTGGAAAAAATATCTGGGTTGCTAGTACATGGATATGGGCCTATTGTTCTTTATAGAATTTATATAAGTCAAATAGTATCATGAAGCTCATTGAGCGAAGTCTTGTTGGCTCTCAAAAGCTTGTGGTTGAATGCCTCAAGAGGCTGCCAATCTCTTGATACGTTTAGAGCTACAAAACAAGGTCAAGAGAACTCAACCTTCTACTCTTTAGGTGTTGCTAAACCTAGGCGGGTGTACCTCTCTTAAACAATGCAGACTTAACTTGTGATTATCTTTTTGAAATGCTTTGTCCACAATGGCAGATAATAGTGAACAAATGAAATCAAACTTGATAACAATTTGCAGATCTAAAACCTAAAATACTTAATTAACTAATAAAAAGAGATTGAATGAATTTGAATAATGAAATTGCAGAGACCAGTGCCTTGTTGGGTATGCGAGTCAAACGAAATAGAGGTGAGCAACTTATTCGGTAAAAATCAAATTGCAGGCATATGATCTATTTATAACTTGTATAAACAATGCAAGATTATGATTACTAAGCTCTACTTTAAGAATCCAGATGAATTCCCCCTTGATTACTGTGATCAATCAAAAGGATTTAATCCCTACTTGAGAGAACTAGTCAATTAATCACACATATACAAATAAATTAATCGATAAACCGAGAATAAACTTGTTATTTCAATTTAAACAACCAGAAAGAATCAACTTAGAGACAGCTTTAGCAATGCTTTTCAATAAATTCAACATACAATTGATACCAGAAACAACCTGCCACAACAGCTGAATTTCATAGAAACCACCATTTGAAATCATGCACATAGTCTCGAAAGAGAAATTATCCCATCATGAAAGCTATCCCACTACCTACTTTTATCTAAAATCTGATGATCCTCCTTCAATTACAATCCAAGGGGAATATTTATAGCCAACATGAGAAAAACCAAAACGCCTCAAAATCATGTCGACCAGAACCCATATTGACCAACCGTTACAATCAGGCACTCATGTCGGCCACCGTAGAATTTATGAAAACCAAGTCGCCTCAAGAACGGTTAAAACTCCAATTACATGTCGGCCACAAGATCAGAAATTTTGTTATTCACCTGTGTACAGTCGGCGAGACACCACATTCGTCCTGCCGAAGGCAATTCAAACGCCTCAACCCCGTGCTCAGTACTTCGCATTCGCTGTAGCTCATTTGGGTCGGTGAGATGTCACTTAGACCACTCTAAGTCTTACCAAGAATCAATATGCACTCATAGTCTTTGTAGCTCATCACATTCAGGGAGACCTCCTATAGACATCATTTCCTTTCCCCGAAAGCCCCTTTGCCCTTTTGTTAAGCTTTCCACGAATATATCGCATCTATGAGATGCCATAGACATTGCTACCGTTACAAAATACCCCTTTACACACCTATTCGCTAAGAGGATACCGGGATCTCACACCAACATCCATTAGTTTGTTCAGTAGTCACGTGGACTTTGACTTCTAGAGAGACCTCATACCGAAAGGAATAACTTACACCGATTGGAAACCCTTGCATATCTGTCGGTGTGACATAGCGAAGTCGCTAAGACTTCCCAATGATAAAACAAACTCACACCGAAATGATCACAAAGTCGGGGAGACATGACCCAATCGAGGAGACCTCAACCTAATAGCTCCAACTCTTATCGAAATGAATCCATTTTCTGAACAGTCGGTAAGAGAATGAGATCTCGCTATGACATTTCCCTGATAGCTATAACTTATAGCGATGTGCATCCACCACATGTCAGTTAGTGTGACCACAATACCTCGCTATGACCTTGTTTCGAAAGAAATCACCCACACCGAAATGAATCCTTATGGCCATTGTGGTCGGGGAGACATATGGTGTTCAATGTGACATCACCCCGACATAACCTAACTTTCACCGAAGTGAATCCTCCCGTCACCGGTCGCCGAGACAAGGTAAGAGTCATGCTGACTGTCCTGAAAGTAAATAACATTCGTTGTGACAATCATATGGTCCTTCCGACAAGCCTACCATTGTAATTCATTCGGCAAGACCTTGCAAAATCGGGGAGACGTCAACCCGATAGCCGCAACCTACCCCGACGAACCACCAAAATCACTGGTCGGCCAGACAAACAGAAATCATCGAGACCTCTACCCGAATACAAAAACTCATGCTGATAGGAAATCCATTGTCGCCATAACAAGAGAAGTGTCTTGCCGATACACCTGAAACAAAATATTTCAGCAATAGAAACATA